>MU724056.1:36445-193284 GCA_026770625.1 Nicotiana glauca | reverse complement strand
AAATGGTCACTATGTGCATAAAGTTTTTCTGAAAATTGAGATCCTCACATCCCCATCATAGGAAGATCTTGTGTCGCCATGATTTTTGTGTCCACTTGAGATATCCCGTAGCAAGTAGCTTACTTAGTTTCTAGTATTGTGGTTGCCCATGATGTGGAATTGTATTGCAGTTTTGAAGTTACTATAGCATAATCATGTCCAACTCATAACGAATGATTATTTTCTCTTTATGTCTCCACAATGTGTGTTGATACTCAATTTTTTTCTATGTATTTTTATACTCAAAATACTTTCAAATTAGCATGTATATGCATGTATAAACATCCACAAAGATTTTGGTATTTTTTCCACATTTTTAAAGGGTTTTTGAAACCAATTTATGGCCTATTTTGCACTATAAAATCCAATAATTATTCCCAAAATCAATCTCCCTGTCTAGTGGAATCCCAGGGAGCTTATCCGGAAAAACATTTGGAAATTCATTCACAACTGGTACAGAATCAAGGCTAGGTGCCTCGGCATTGGTGTCTGCAACTCGAACTAGATGATAGATACACCCCTTCTTGATCATTTTTGCGGCCTTAAGGTAGGAAATAAACCGACCTCGAGGCACTACATTATCTCCCCTCCATTCAATAATGGGATTATTAGGAAATTCAAGCCTAATAGTTCTAGTCCTACAATCAAGTTTGGCAAAGCATGAGTAAAGCAAATCTATTCCCATTATTACGTCGAAATCCACCAGTCCCAACTCGATAAGATCGACCATGGTATCCCTAACACGCACCGTAACAACACGACCCCTATAAACTCAAGCAGCCAAAATTGATTCACTAATTGGGGTAGATACTGAGAATAGCTCGTGAAGCTGCTCTAGTTCCATCCCAAATCTCATAGCAACAAACAGGGTAACATAGGATAAGGTGGAACCAGGGTCAATAAGTGCATACACATCATGAGATTGAACAGTCAGACTACCTATAATGACATTTGGAGAAGCCTCTGCAGTCTAGCAACCACTCATAGCATAGAATCGGTTGGGACCTCCCGAACTCTATGTACCACCCCTAGCCGTACCACGCTCTGCAGGTGCTGGGGCACCTCGAGCTAGAGATGGGGCTGAAGATGTGGCAGCTGCTGGACTGGAGGGCTGAGCTGTGCCCCTACCTATTCCCTGGTGAGACGCATGATGGTGTCTCTGAATATGGCCCCTCATCCCATATCCATAACATATTGGCAACTCTAAATAGCAGGCCCCCGAGTGCATCTTCCCGCACTTGGGACATGGGGATCTTTGCTGCTACTGAAACCTCTCCCCTGACCGACCTCGCTGGTGGAATCCGCTGCTGCCCTGACCGGGCCTGAAACGACTCCACTACTGCTAGCTGGGCCCTTATGGCAGTGCACTGGCTGAAGATAGTGCAGCAGACTGGGAAGGCCTTAATGATCCTCCCCTAAAAGCTGATCTTCCCCAACCAAGCAACTCTCCCATGTTGCTCGTAGACCGGGCCTTGCTATTACTCTCTCTCACCGCTCAGTGCTTCATCTTACTGTCCTCTGTGGCCTGAGCAAATGCTACCATCCTCTCGTAGTTCATATCAGAAATCAGTGCTGCTGTAGAAGCCTCATTAATAGTCAAATGATTAAAACCCTGAAAAACCCGACGCACTCTAGCCTCTATGGTGGCAACATATGAATAGCGTACTTGGACAAGCGGGCAAACTCCATGTGGTACTCCCATACACTTCTTTTACCTTGCCTCAGATTTTCAAACTCTACTGCTAGGGCTGCCCTTGTCTCAGTGGGCAAGAAATGATCAATGAAAGCATCTGCAACCTCACTCCACCTCGCCGGAGGGCACCCCTCCTCTCGGGAGTCCTCCCATAACTCAAACCATGAATAGGCCAACCTTTTCAGACGGTAGGCAGCCAACTCTACTCCCTCTGTCTCATTAGCACGCATCACCCTGAGGGTCTTGTGCATCTCATCAATAAAGTCCTGAGGGTATTCTTCTGGATTGGCACTTAGGCTTGTCTATGGTATAAATTATGAGTTATTTGGATGAAGTGTTGTTCGCTGGAGTTAGGGTTCCGACAAAACAAAATTGAATATTTTTCAAAATCAGGCACCCACCTGGATAACAAGGGAATATTTTCTTTAAGTTTTGCAATCAGGCGCCCACCTGGATAACAAGTGAATATTTTTTTTTTTAAGTTTTATAATCTGGCACCCACCTGGAAAACAAGGGAATATTTTTCGCAAAATGAAATTCTTTTTAGCGTGATAGCATTAAGCCCCATACTGGGGCGGAAAGTTTTTCTTTATTTTTGTAGTAAGCAGGCGCCCACCTGAAGAACAAAGGAATACTTTTCAAAGTTCTGCAAGCAGGCGCCCACCTGGATAACAAGGGAATATTTTTCAAAATCAGGCACCCACTTGGATAACAAGGGAATATTTTTCTTTAAGTTTTGCAATCAGGCGCCCACCTGGATAACAAGGGAATATTTTTCTTTAAGTTTTGCAATCAGGCGCCCACCTGGATAACAAGGGAATATTTTTCTTTAAGTTTTTGCAATCAGGCACCCACCTGGTAACAAGGGAATATTTTTCAAAGTTTTGCTCAAGCGCCCACCTGGATAACAAGGGAATATTTTTCGAATTTTTACAATCAGGCGCCCACCTGGATAACAAGGGAATATTTTTCTTTAAATTTTGCAATCAGGCGCCCAACTGGATAACAAGGGAATATTTTTCTTTAAGCTTTTGCAATCAGGCGCCCACCTGAATAACAAGGGAATATTTTTTTTAAGTTTTATAATCAGGCACCCACCTGGAAAACAAGGGAATATTTTTCGCAAAATGAAATTCTTTTTAGCGTGATAGCATTAAGCCCCATACTGGGGCAGAAAGTTTTTCTTTATTTTTGTAGTAAGCACCCACCTGAAGAACAAGGGAATACTTTTCAAAGTTTTGCAAGGAGGCGCCCACCTGAAGAACAAGGAAATACATGTTAAAATTTAGCAAGCAGGCACCCACTGGGATAACCAGGGAATACTTTCTCAAGCAATAGTAAGCAGGAGTCCACCTGAAGAATGGACACAATCAAAAGAATACAAGATACAACTTCAAGGCAATACAAGAACAAGTTGGAAGACATAGATAGGATTTCTGTAATTCATAATTAGAACATAGTTTAGCTTCTTTTCTTTTACCACGATGTAATAAGGAGTAGGTCAGCAGTAATAACGGTAGCAACAGCAACAGTAGTAAAACCACAGTCCCTGGTAGTTCCGGCTACCAGACATTCCCGAACTACACTGACCTGATTCCTGTTTAGCCCAGGATATGTAGGCAATCCTTGAAGCAGGATGCGGTCAAAACTTTCAGAAATGCTTCACACGGAATATGCGAGTGGACTGCTCACTTATCTTTGCATTGAAACTCTTCGTGTTCCCGAGCAAAGAGGGGCAGATGTGAGCACGTGATTTTTGCCCCAAGCAATTAATTCCTAAATAAAAAATACAAAAATGATTTTTGATTGCAATTAGTTTGATTAGTGTGTAGAAATACCAGTGTTTGTTTCAATTGGTAAAAAATAAAATTTAAAATGAAATACAAAAGGAAATTAATAGGAAAATGTCACAAAAAATATAAGGTAATTATTAGGAAATTGGAAAATTAAGGAAAATATACGGAAAATTGGAAAAAATCAAAGTAAATACAAATACACAAGGAAAATAAGTCTAAAATACAAAAAGAAAATACAGAAAATTAAATAATTACATTTCAAAATAACAAAAAATATAAAAATACAATTTGAAATACCAAGTAATTGGGCCAAATTATATCAGGCCAAAACAAACCAGGCCTGGCCTGTATATATACAAGCCAAGACGACGTCGCCCAGAGGAAAACAAACCAACCTTCCTATATAAAACCAAATGACGTCGTATAAACATGATAAATCTGGACCATTGATCAATTGATCGAACGGCCCAAGAATAGCGGTTGCGCAATAAGTGAAACGACATCGTTAATCTAAAACAATCAGAACCGTCCATTTAATTGATCAAACGGATGAAAGGAGGGCCTCACTAAAACCAAACGACGTCGTTAAGACAAAATAATCACAACCGTCTATCTAATTGATCTAACGGACAAGATGAAGTCTCTGCTTAAACCATACGACATCGTTTTAAGGCCAAAATGATCCTCGCCATTCATCTCATCTAATCCAATGGTTGAGAGACATCAGTATACGTTTAATATATCGATATACCACCGATACATATCATTATACACACACACTCCTCATAAGCAAAAACCCTAGCCGCCTTATATCTCCCTTCTTCTCTCTGGCTGGGATCACCGGAACCCTACCGGTGGTCCATCTCCAGTCATCTTCTTCGACCAGCCTCCATACCCCTGAACCTATTCCTCTTCCTCTTTCACCCCATCACTTTAGCTTCAGCCAAAAACCTCTCAATCTGCTCGAATCTTGAAAAATAGGTCGCCGGAACCCTAGCCGGCGACCATCACTTTTGAACCAGCCTCCCATATTTACATCCTGGAATCACCTGAAACTCCTCTTTCAGCCTACCTAAGTCTCATCCTTCGAATCTAACTCAAACCCTTACAATATTAAAAAATGACTCGCCAGAACCCTACTCCGGCGAACACTCAAAACCAAAACCCTTCAAAAAACCACATCCATGGTCTCTGAGACTTCCACAAGTCTGTTTGGAAGATCTAAAAATCTAAGAGACTCCAAATCTCTGAAGCGCTGGAAAATCAAGAAAAGAAGAAGAAAAATAAAGAAAAATGAAGAAAGAAGAGAATAAGGAAAGAAAATATAAAAGAACGAAAAAGAAAGAAAACACGAAAAAAAGCTAAGTCCCCAAACCTTAATGAAATCTGTTTCTCAAATCTTCTACCCCTTCTTTTATTTTTGTTAATGGTTGAATCTTTCTGTTCTTCCATGAAACCTGCCTTGTTCTTAACTGTTAAATCTGAATATGTTGCATGTTTAAAATCCTTGTACATGTTAAATTGATTAAATACCCTAAATCCAACTTTGTGCTATACTTTGCTCTTCTGTGTTCATATTTGTGAAAAGACCTGAGTTTGTTATATGTATATGCCTGAAATCAAACCAAGTATTCTTAGTTCTGAATATAGCTATTTGTTAAAACGCATGCTATTACCTGGTTAATGTTCTTGAGTAATAGACCTAGTCTCGACTAGAGTTTTGATTAGTTGGAATTCAACCATTATCAGTTTGTCTCTCTGAGTTCTACGCAATTAGGGCTATTGGTGCAAGACTACATAAAATTGGCTACATTTGCAATGTGATTTATATGTTTGTTTCTTCTGAACTTCTAAGTGCTTATGCACATTTAGGTTATATGTGTAAAATGTCTATTGTGGTTATATTTGCAACACAGTGTGAGTCTTTGACTTTGTGGCTATCTTTGAAAGATTGGTTAATCCTGAAAAGGTTATCTAATTTGAAACTAGCTAAAATTTAAAACGTGTCTCAGGGGGTCAAAATTTAAATATATTAATTACCCAAGTCTCAGCAGACCTAATGATAGATCGAGTAAATATGATTGAGTGTAAGGGGTAAAAGGGGAAGGTGAATTTGTATTCCTATAGATTACATAAAGATAATGGGGGTATAAATGACTTTAATGACTGGTTTTACTGAAAATACATGGACAATAAGGGGTAGATTAGGCATAGTTAAAAGGCAAATGAGTAATAAACTTTAGCAAGTTGGGGCAACTAAGTAAAATCTACCCAATAGTACAATAAGGAATAGCCTAGAACCTTCTAGCAGGGGTTCAAGTGCATTTCCATTAAAATTCTGCTATACTTAATTGATCTAATTGAAAATGAGTTGGGGTGGGAAATATGAATAACTAATTCAAAATTCCCTCCCAAATTTATTCTATTAATAGGTTGTTTCAAGCCTGAAAAAGGAGTTGGAAATTTCAGAACTTTGGGAATATTCTGAAAGGTTTGAGAGTTTTGAAATTTCAGAATTATCAAAGTTCTGAAACCTATATACTGAAGTGCAACTAGTCTTCTACTGAGCTGCTAACTCGAGTATTACTTTGGGAATCTCTGCTGGTCGTTTTTCTACTGGTTTATTTCGACTTTACTGGGTTTAAAATTTGCTCGAGTTTATCTACTGGTTTATCTGCTGGTTTTTGAGTATTTCTGTGTTGATTCATTCCTGTTGTTGTTGCTATATCATAGTTGTCGTTGCTGATTTTCCTTCTTCTCCAAACCTAGAACTCATTGTTTTTCTCTCAACTTGATCAGGTACACTACTACCTCTCAAAGATGTAACTGAAGTTTGAAGAAATGGAATGAGCATTAGTTGGCTTTTATAATTCTGTTTTGTTCATAGCTTGATAAGTAGAACTTATGTAATTCATTAGGACTTTTGGCTGTAATAAGGTTCTGGACCATTCGAACTATAAATTAATATTACATTAGTAGTTAGATAGTAATATAGTAAATACACTAAATAGATCAGTCCAAATGATCACCTAGATCTAAAATTGAAAACTGGCTAAAACTTAGTTGATTTAATTATAGATTTATATCTGTTTTGAAATTCAAAATATAATACAAACTGGCGAAATATTTTTTTAATTGAATTCTGAATCAGTAGCTATTAAGTTGAAAAGTATGAAGTAGTTAGATTTATGTTTCGTTTATAGCACTGAATTGTTTAAGCTCGATTAGTTATAAATTCACTTTAAATTTCAATAGCATGATATGAAACAGGAATAAATATGAACAGGCTTTAATTTGAATATGTTACAGTAGATTAGTTTAATGTTTCCAGTCGAGCAAAAAATGATAATGCAATTTTACATCTGAATAATTAGTGCTTCAACTGATACATAATAGCACGAATCAGTGAATCAGACTTAGTTAACCTGATTACTTAAACAGTAGTGTCCAAACAAAAATCAGTGTTAATGCTTTTAGTTAATTTCTGATTTTGAAGTCACAATATTTATTTACATGTATAATTAGTTCAACGAAAACGTTTGAACCTGTTTCGGGTTTATTAATAATTTGGTCTTGATTATGTAAAGAGGCCCAGATCCAATTGTTATTGCCCGTTGTGCCTGTGAGAGACAAATGCAAAAAATATTAATTGGGCTTTAATTAGTCCTATGCACTTCTGTGCATTTCCCTAATGTTGGATATAATTTCCAGGCCCAAAACACGTAGTGGCCTGGATATGAATGGATTATTAATACAAAACATGTAATTAGACAACATTAGTAGTTATTTTAGATCAAAGCAAAAACAATGCTAGGAAATATAGTACACTATAGGTTTGACCTTTAAAAATACAATGAGATGAGCCTCGTTATAAGGTAAGAATGCACGGGGCCCTCAAATAATTATTATAAAATCTTTAGACTCGGAAGGACCATTTAGCTAATTTCACGGTCTTTCCAAAAGTAATAAGATGTAGATATCTTAGGCACAATTTTAATATATATTCTCAAGTACGGGTGCACATTTATGTGATCCAAATCCTACTCTCAACGAAGTCGAAATGTATCTAGAACCACAGGCGTACTGGTACGGTGTGGTTAAGGAATGCATTTTCACGACATTGCAATTTTTTAAAATTGAAAAGCGGAACATTAATGCACATAATTAAAAATATATAATTGAAATCAGATAAAAACAAATACAACAGTTGAGCGACCGTGCTAGAACCACGAAATTTGGGAGTGCCTAACACCTTCTCCCGGATTAACAGAATTCCTTATCCGGATTTCTAGTTCGCAGACTGTAACAAAGTCAAACTTTCCTCGATTCGGGATTAAACCGGTGACCTGGGACACCATTATATTCTCAACTGGCGACTCTGAAAATTCTAAATAATTAATCCCCTTACGACTGTTCTTAAATTGGAAAAACTCCTTCCCTTTTATTATTATATCCCTTCCCGAGGTGTAGTAAAATAAGCGGTAAAAAAGAGGTGTGACACATAGACCTCAATTTCCCAATGTATCAAGTCATGGAATATTGTGGTCATTGCCTTCATATATGTTGCCCCTTCATTCTTCAACCCAAATGGCATGAGCCTATAACAATATGTTCCCCAAGTCGTGATGAATGCCATCTTTTCCGCATCTTCCTCATCCATTAAAATCCGGTGATAGCCCGCATAACAATCCACGAAGGAACCAATTTAATGTTTGGCACAATTGTCAATCAATATGTGGATATTTGGAAATAGGAAGTTGTCTTTTGGACTTGC
This sequence comes from Nicotiana glauca, assembly GCA_026770625.1. Taxonomy (NCBI): domain Eukaryota; kingdom Viridiplantae; phylum Streptophyta; class Magnoliopsida; order Solanales; family Solanaceae; genus Nicotiana; species Nicotiana glauca. The sequence goes on along the minus strand of MU724056.1, from coordinate 184,982 downwards.
TTTATTGAGGTCACGGTAATTAATGCACACTCTGGTCTTTCCATCCTTCTTTGGTACAGGAACAACATTAGCTAACCAGGTGGGATACCGGGTGACCCGGATGACCTTCGCATTAAATTGCTTGGTGACCTCTTCTTTGATTTTCACATTGATATCTATTTTAAATTTCCTCAGTTTCTGCTTGACAGGAGGGCATGCTGGGTTTGTGGGCAATTTGTGAACCACCAAATCGGTACTTAAACCTGGAATATCATCATATGACCACGCAAAAACATCTTTGTACGCAAGCATCGCTTTGATTATCTCTTATCTGAGCGGAGGCTCCAAATTGACACTTATTTTTGTTTCCCGTACATTCTCCTGATCCCCTAAATTTATTGCCTCGGTGTCGTTCAGATTAGGTTTGGGTTTTTCCTCAAATTGGCTTAATTCTTTACTGATTTCTTCAAAGTCTTCCTCATCATCATATTCTACCTTGTCATCACACTCAATTTCTTGTATTATTATGTCGGAGTCAGATTGTTAATCAAGACTAGGCCGAAGACTCCTCATGCATGACACATCAGTGAAACCTGCATAAAAGGGACTGTACAGGAAAGAAAAGAAAGACAAAATAAAGGCTATCAGGAATGAAAAAGGAAAGAAGTTGTATTTCATTAAAATTGTACGATAACAATGTTTAACTCATCCAAACGGACGGAACATATCATCCGAATTACAACCTTGGAAATAATCCAGATTAAACAGAAAGGAAAATCAAAACTAACTACCACGACTCCCTCCAGGTAGGAAGAGGAGTAGCTTCCCAATTATTAAACATTGCATAGGGCCCCACGAACTGCACATCTGCTTTGCTTGGACCTTCGCCTGCCTCTACCACATTCACATCGTCAAACAGCTTTTCAAACCTCTCAATCAGCTCCTTGTCATGTTTCATCACCACAGAATGAGGCATTACCGTTGCTTCACGTCTCTTAGTACCAGGACAGACAAAGGAACGGGACAGGCGGGGTATGGGTTTTGTAAGGGTCCATGCTCTCTTTTTCATCTTCTTAGATCGCCTTATGTCAGCAGTAGTGGGCTTACAGCCTAAACCAAAAGTATTCAGGTTTCCAGGAAGAGATACCGGCTGTGTGATGCCCTGTAAAGAAGCACCCAAGCCTTTTCCAGGTAAGAATCCATTCTTTATCATTTTTGAAGCCACCATGACAGATGCAGCAGCTACCCTGGGCATAGGAATACACTCTCCTTCTGAGATTTTTGCAACTGATACTGTATCCAAGACTTGGTAAACCCATGGACCTTTTTCGTCCTTAGCTTCGTCGAAAGGCATAACGGTATTACTCGAACTATCCTCTCCATGCACAACAATTTCCTGTCGGTCCCACTCGAATTTGATCATCTGATGCAAGGTAGATGGCACTGCTTTTGCTGCATGAATCCAAGGTCAGCCTAACAAGAGATTGTAAGAAACAGTCATGTCGAGACCTGTAACTCTATAGTAAATTCAACAGGTCTTATTGTCAACTCCAACACAATATCCCCGACTGTGTCCTTCCCTCCCCCATCAAATCCACGCACGTAAATGCTATTCTTGTGGATCCTCTCACTATCAACTTTTTAACTTTTCCAGGGTGGATAGAGGACAAATGTTCGCACTGGACCTGTTATTGGTTATCACCCGGGTGACCACTAAGTCTTCACATTTCACCGTGAGGTAGAGCGCTCTATTATGCTCAGTACCCTCCAAAGGCAGCTCATCATCGAAAAATGTAACCCGGTTGACCTCGAAAATCTTACTTGCTACTTTCTCCAGATGATTCGCAGAGATCCTATCAGGAACATGGGCTTCATTTAGAATCTTCATTAACGCCCGGCGGTGCTCGTCCAAATGGATCAATAGGGACAGAAATGGAATCTGTGCCAGGGTTTTCCTCAATTGTTCTACAATGGAATAATCTTGCGCCTTCTTCTTTTTTAAGAATTCTTCTGCCTCTTCTTCAGTTACGGCCCTTTTTACTAGTGGTGGATTATCTTTGGCTGATTTAACCTTTCTCAGCTCTTTAGGGGCAAAGCATCTCCCTGAACGAGTCAGTCCATGGGTTTCACAAACTTCTTCTTTAACTTCCTTCCCTTTGTACGTCACAGTCACTCGGCCGTAATTCCATGGGACGGCCTTTTCACTGACTATTGGAAATTGAGCTACTGGCTTAATGATAACCGGCTCCGTGTGAGCCTCTTTCACGATTACAACGGGCTTGGCAACTACTCCCGGTACCATCATTTTGACTGGTTCTTATTTTACTGCATCACTGTTCAATGGCTCCTTCTTTATCAACACCACCGATTTCCTAACTGTCTCTCCTTCTTTGATCAATTCTTTCCCACTGGTTGGTTTCTCATGTGACCTGCCTTCACTGTCCTTAATCATCATCATGGTTTGTGACGGCTTCTTATATTCCCCTTTTTTCTCTAACTCAATCATATGAGTCTCATGATGGGTTGGTAACGGATTCTGAGTGGTGTTAGGCATCTCCGGAGCCTCTCCTAAATTCGGCGGGTATCAATGAGCTCCTGGATGGTCGTTTTCAAATGCCAACACTTCTCTATATCATGCCACGGGGCACCCGAGCAATACTTGCAGCTTACCGAATGGTCTAGTTTCCTTGGGGGAGGATTTGGTATTTTGGGTTCAATCGGACTTAACATTCCCAATTGTCTCAATCTATGGTATAAGCTGGTGTAAGATTCTCCCAATGAAGTGAAAGTTTTCTTCTTCTGCAACCTATCATTTTTAGAAATAAGGTTGGGTCGAAAATCGGGTCTAGTGGGGTTTTTGTAGGCTCTCGGAGGTAGTTAGGTATTTTGAGTATGGTAAGTATTTGGTGGGGTGGGTGCACGCCATGGCACGTGAGATTGGGGGTATGTTTGGCCATGGTGAACGGAGAGGTGGGGGCGGGAGGTGGATAGTAGTGGTTTGGCGGGCCGTAAGGGTTATGTGGGTAGGTTTGGGGATGGGGGCGTGGTTGGTGATAATATGGTGATGGACCCCTGGACCAAGCTCTTGATTCTACTACTGTAACATCTTCCCTTTTCTTCATTCCCAATACCCCTCCAGTGTCGTTTTGGATGGCCTGGGTAGTTGCTTTAATTGCCGAATAGCTCATAATTTTGTTAGTCTTGAGACCCTCTTCCACCATATAGTCTTGAGACCCTCTTCCACCATACTTCCCATTTTTCCTACCTCATTAAAAGTTTTTCCAACTACCGATGCCAGATGACCATAATAAGTAGGCTCCAAAGCCTGCAGAAAATAATCGACCATCTCGTCTTCCTTTATTGGAGGATCAACTTTTGTGGCATGTTCTCTCTACCGAAAACCGTACCCTCTGAAGCTTTCCCCCAGCTTCTTCTCAATTTTGGTCAATGATAGATGGTCCAGGACAATCTCTAAGTTATACTGAAAATGGCGTACGAATGCCTGGGCCAAATCATCCCAGGTGTACCATCGAGCATGTTCTGGCTGCGTGTACCATTCCAAAGCGGCACCACTAAGACTTTGACTAAAGTACGCCATTAATAACTCATCCCTTCCCCCAGTTCCTCTCATCTTACTTCAAAATTCCCGCAGATGGGCTACTAGGTCACCATGTCCGTCGTACAGATCAAACTTGGGTAATTTGAATCCTGCGGGCAACTGGAAGTCAGGAAACAAGCACAAGTTCTTGTAGTCCACGCTCACCTGTCTTCCTAGCCCTTGCATATTTTTGAATGATTGATCCAAGCTTTTCACCTTTCGTATCATCTCCTCCTGCTTAGGGTTTTTTGGAGGCTTCTCTTCTTCAGCTGAGATATCAAGATAGGGAGTGTAAGGATATGGTTCTAGCGGTTTGAAGGTGGGTTCAGGTGGGTAATAGTGGGTTTCCTGGGTTTAAAATAGGGGTTCACTAGAAGATCTCTATAATATGGTGGGTGGACGAGCCACAAACACGGGAGTGGTTGGAGGCAGAGGGCATGGGATTTGTTTGGGTGGTGGTGGTGGTGGGGGTGGTAGTGTTTGGGAAGTAGTTGTGTAGTATTGCTGGTAGGTAGGGTAGGCTGGAGAGGAATTAACTGTAGGAGGATCTTGTGGCTGAGCTAATGGTGCGATGTAGGCAGGGTTAGCAGGATAAGCTGGTAGTGGGTGTCCCTTTTCCCAAGCCTAGTACATTTCGGCCATCTGTTGCTTTAATTTATATATCTCCTCTTTCATGGCATAGACATCCACAACTTCTTCCTCCCTAGACGGGTCGACGATGCTTGCTTCTAACTTTTGGTTGACCATTTTTGACTTATCTATAGAACGGGTGTTGTATGGGTGGGTTGGCAGAATGCCAGTCAACTGAACCACTTGCCTGGACTCATCATCAACAACAACGTTGTTAGCGGTTAGGGCATTAACAAATAGATACCGCACATATGGGGAATGGATGCACCTAGGAGATTAACGGTTTCTATTATGCATTGGCTCGATTGCTTGCGTCATCCCGGCTTTATTTATTTTCGACTGTGACTTCTTTCTTTTATTCTTTCCTTTGTTTCTTTTTATTTTGCCATTGTTTCTTTGTTGCGGATTTTCCCTTCTCTTTTCTCTCCCGTTTTTCTTTTATCGCTCCGCTCTTCTTTTCTTTTTGGCTGTTTATTCTCACTGTATTTTTCTTTTTTATATGGCTATGGTCGGATTCTATGGAGATTGCCTACCCATTGTGAAAATGCCTAAATTAGATCAAATGCAATAAATGTAAAATAGAAACAAAATGTTTTTGGAATTTTTAATTTTACGAATAGCAAGCATTTCAATTACAAGGACTCAAGACTGACGCATGAAGACATCTAACAGACTCTAAATGATAACACGGGCTACAAACTCCATCAACAATTATTCCACATTAAAATGAGTGTGTAGACTGACTCGAAAAAAAAATACCGACTCAGATAACTGACAAACTCTAGTGAAAGAAAAATGCAGACTCTAATGACAGTTATGAATACATTAAAGCTCCCGGTGCCCGCGGGACATCGTTCGGTCTCGCCGCGGGCCTATATGCAAGTTTCCCTTGGAGTCTGTCCAGGTTGCTCATTATCTTTTTCACAAATGTCATCACTGAGTCAAAGAAGGGAGTTTGAGTCATGTTCTCGCACATTTGGCATTTCCTGGTGATATAATGAGTAATAGCTAGGATTCTTTCTCTGATTATGCCCTTTTCTTGAAGCAGCCGCCCTATCTGTTAGGCCCTGGCCTCCAAAGTCTACTGATTTTGCTCCTGGAGTTGTTACAGGTCCATTTCTAATTTTTCTAAAGCTGTATAGCAGTGCTCTCTTTCAATCTTGAACTCTTTCTCTTGTTTAATCATTTTGTTTTCTGCAGTAATGACCTTTTTCCTCAATTTGGCGACCTCATTATCATGTTCTTCTCTCAACTGCTGAATCATGCGAGCTCGTTCTTCTGCATTTTTAGCCAACTGTTTTTGAACCCCGGGTAGTTCCCCTTTCTACTTTGTTGAGGTCGAAACTGTAGTCATTTACTTTTTGCCTTAAATTTTCTATAAGCTTTGCATCTTTGGCACTCCTAACAGGGTTTTCAGCCGATATCTTCATTTTTTGGATTTGGGCTCGTAAGGCTTTATTTTCTTTAGCCAATTTCCTTTTCTCACCCTCATCAGCTGCAACTTGCACATTGTTTTCAAACCTAAGGTCTTGGACCCGCTTCTCTAGCTCTCCTATTTTTGCCCTGTACTCATTTTCTTTGGCTAACCAAGTCCACTGCTCTTACGACGATTTAGCAAACCCCTGGAGGTGAGGCCTTTTGGCCGGCCTCCCAAATGAAATATCCCTTCTGTACCAAGCCTGATAATCAGGTGACACTTCTCCTTTGGCTCAATCCCGGACACAAGTATTCGCCGCCAAATATTGACATTCGCTCCAGACCTGGCGAACCTTTGCTTCAGGAAATTGGCCGTCGGGGCCAATCTTAACCACTTGCAAACTAAGATCATCGTCTTTGGGCACTATCTGGCATCTCCCGAGTTGTCTCAGCACCCAGTACAGGGTGTATGGCTGAATGCTTCTAAGACCCATCAAGAGGAAATACGGCCTTGCTGCTGGCATATATATGATTTCATCAACGGACAACCATCCAAATGTCCATTCTATTTGACTAGCAGTAAGGGACCAAAAGTATATTGCCCAACCCGTGAATCCTTTCGGCAGATTGACCCCTTTAATCCTCATGTAAAACTCTTCTATGCATGTTTTCGCTGGAGACCCGTAGCTCAAAAACTGAGGACGATGGCACAGATGCTCGGTCATCCACATTTGTAACAGTAGACTGCATACCTCGAAGAAGTCTTCCCCGACCTTACAGGCTGTAAGAGCACGGAAGATGTCGGCTAATATCATAGGTGCCAGGGTGCTTTTGGATTGATTCATTAAAGTGCTGACGACCCACGCGATTTTTATGTTGATGTTACCATCCTTCCTTGGGAAGACCAGAAGCCCCAAAAAAAACACCATGAAAGAGACACGTATATGTTCCTCCCATTTCTGGCGGTTCCCTTTGCTACATATCTTACTTTCTGGGTTGTTGAACCCCCCGATATGGCCATATGTGTGATATATGAAGTGTGGAGTGCAAAAGCCATTTGCCAAATCTGCGTTATGAAACTTCCTGATTATCTTCTGAGAGTCTAAGAATCTGTGTATAGTTACAGTTCTCGGGGCAACCAAGTACTTATGCCCTAAAGGAACCTCACCTTTTTAAATGTAGCTAGCTATTTCCTCTAATGTCGGGGTAAGCTCGAAGTCTAAAAAATGGAACACATTATGTGTTGGGTCCCAACATGTATCCAGTGCTCTGATAATATCTCCCCGAGGCACAATCTCTAGAAAACCGGTAAGCCCTTTCAAATATTTCTTAACTTCATCTTGCCCGTCTCCTCCTAAATCGTTCCACCACAGACGTAACTCCAAAGGGATTTTATGCATGATTGAGAAGGGTTCATTTTGAGTGGTGCTCATCCTGCATATTTATTGAGGTGATTTAATCACTTATTGTGACCTAAAAGAAAAAGGACACAAATTTTCATTCACAGTTCTAATTTCCAAAAGTAAAAACCGATTTTGCAGCTACAGCCTTTCAGCATTTCGAGGAGAAGATATTCAGGTTGTGCCCGTTAACCATTGGGAAATGACTCAAAGTGGCCGATCTTGCACAAATAGCCTTCCAGTGCCCTTTTGGGTACATTCGGCTATCTTGACAAAAACGGTATCACCCGATTTATTTATGACAAAAATAAAAAAATTTGGCACTTTTGGCTATTTTTGAAAAGGGATGGTTGGACCCGTCGAGGGTCGCCTACGTATCTCACACCCGGTGAGAATCAAACCAGCGTAGTTCGGGCAAATAAACTAGCTATTTTTGAAAACAAAACTCTTTTGTATTTTCTTTCCACCAACTTGAAAATAAAACCCTTTCATTTTTCTTCATTGGCAAATGACACAAACTATGTCTAAAAACTCTTTGTTTTTATTTTCAATTGGCACATTAAACAAATTATTTAAGATGAAATAGAAAAAAAATATTTTTTTTTTCCTTTTCCATTGACACCAGCACTCCTCTTATTTTCTCATAAATCTGGTAGAGTTTCAGCACTACCTGGACACTGGTTTTTGCTAAATCATGTGATTAAGTCTCTACACTATTATTTCTTTTCCCTTTTCCCAAATATTCAAGCCGGTCAGCACGCGAGTCCGAGATAAATAAATGCAACACGTAAAATGCATCATGGTGGTCTTTTCATATCCGGTTACCTGTCCTAGACGGACCCAGCCCCTGTGTTAAGTCCCCTAAGTCATATGCACGTGATGCAAATAAGTGCTCCTATTAAGGATCCGGCATGGAGTCAAGTTATTATAGGTTCAAAACTTGGGTATGTGTTCTAGACTATGTATCCGAGTGGAAAACTCGAGTCGAGGAGGGGGCTACGTACCGGGAACCAAAAGGCCATCCGACTTAGTAACTTGTCCGGCTTCTTTAATATTTCAAGGTATGATACTAATAGAATAGGGAGTCTCAACCAGTAAGCACATCCCCGGAGGTGAGAAGAGAAGGGTTTTGGCACAGTTTATACAGTTCATATAATATCAAAGCGGTAAAGCATTTAGCACATTTAGCAGGAAACATGTAGGAAAATTAGACAAAGCCAAATACAATAATTATTCTAAGCTCGAATTCTTAAACCCTGAACAGAAGTTCTGGATTTCTGTTCACTAGCAGAGTCGCCAGAGCTGTCACACCTCCTTTTTCCGCTATTACATCCCGTGAAGGATATAATAAAAGGAGTTTTTCCAATTAAAGGACAATCAATACGGGATTCATTTTATTAAAGATTCAGGGTCGCCACTTGGGAGATTTATGGTGTCCCAAGTCACCGTTTGAATTCCGAATCGAGGAAATTATTGACTATGTTTAACAGTCTGCGAACCAGATGTCCGGGTAAGGAATTCTGTTAACCTGGGAGACGGGGTTAGGCATTCCCGGGTTCCGTGGTTCTAGCACGGTCGCTCAAATATTGTATCTGATTTTATCTGATTTCAAAACATATTCTAACTTATGAGCCTTTATTGGTAAACTGCTTTTATTATTTTTATTTTTTTTTTAATAAGAATTACAACGTCTTGAAAATGCGCCTCGAACCACATCACACCAATGCACCCGTGGTTGTCAACACATTTCGACTCCGTTGAGATTTGGATTTGGGTCACATAAATGTGCACCCGAATTTTAGGAAAGTGATTTTATTAAAATGTGTCCCTAAAGTGTCTAACGCATTATTATCTTTGGGGAAGATCGTGAAATTCGCTAAACGGCCCATCCCGGGGTCTAAAATTAACACAATATTTATTGAGTGCCCCACAATTTTTATTATTGATTTAGCGAGGCTGATCTCATTTTATTTATTTTTTAAAATTAAGCCTAAAAGCAACTGCGATTTTCTATTTGATTTTTGTCTCTAATAACAAACAAATGAACACTTAATTAATTAGTTGTTATGCAAGGTTCACTGTATTTAAATTTTGAGCCTTTCACTTGGCTAACAATCCCAGTTTGGCTTCAAACTCGCCCAATTGTGGGTTGTCGATTCGCCCTTGGCCCAAGGTGAATTGATGTGGCCATGGCCCAGGGTCTTCATCTGGCCAGTGGGCCCAGCGTATATAAGGGCAGGCCCAAGTAGGCAATGCTGCCTCAACCCACTATTGAAACCCCTCGATGGGGATGGGAAACAACAGTAAAAAAATGATTGAGGGCTTAATGCCAAAGGCCATCGGTTCTTTTCTCTTCAGCCAATTTAATCCCAAACAATACAAAGTCCAAATAAGTGCGCCAGTGGTTGTTTGAATGAACAATTTAAAGCTAACTTATATTTTTCACTTAACTACTGATCTAATGCTACCAAAATGGAAAAGCAAAATAGAAACATGAAAGGCATTAATTAGCATGAGTTTATGATCTTAATCCTCGGTGAGTAAGCTAGGTAATTGGATTATTTCATTGTGACTAACATGAACAAACTACTTCCTATTTCATCTAGTTCTGATTATGCAACATTTAAAGTAAGCTAATGATGATTTACTAGTTTCAACTAATGCTACATGGAACCACTGGAGGTCAATAATGAACGATTATTACATGCTATTTCAGATTCGACTTTGAACAAAATGTTAAACTAAGTAAACACTAATTATAATGAAACTTCAGTTAAGTAATTGCCAATTGAGCTAATCCAAAATAGTTCAGGAGTATACTAATTAATAGTCCTTGACATTATTTCAATCCAACTAGCCCAATATGCATAACTACTTATCAATTGATCAACCACAGCTATGTATGAACACAAATTAGCCAAGGTTGTTGCATTTCATTCCAAATTACGATTACATCAAAGTAATTTCAATTGTGTACCTGGAATTGGAAATGAGAGGTGAATAAGAGTCAACTACAGTAGTAAGTAGGAATCAACTAACAGCCGAGATTATAGACTTGAAAATCCAGGAAAACAGTCGAAAACCAAGGAGAAAACAAAGATCCACACGCAGACCGCAGCAAAGCACAGCTCAACACACAAACTGATTTAATTGAACTCTAGATCCCCGAACAAATCAGCAAATAATACCAGTTGCTCGTGAAGTTAGAAACTCAGACAGAGTGTGAGAATAATAAAAAGACAGTAATATAACAGTAAAACTTTTTCTTTGTTTTGATTTTCCTCTGTTTTTTTTTTCTAGATTTTGAATGCTGGAAATTCAAGTTCAGATCTGAAAATCAGAGGGAGCTATTGGAGGGAATTTTGTTATGGCTCCAAAAAAGGGATCCAGAGCTAGGCAAAGTGTATGCCTTTTATAGGCACCCAAGAGGTGAATTATCAGATTTTGTTTTTCTTTTCAGTCCCTATTTAATTTCAACTTTTGGTTATTTATTTTTAACTTGTTGCACAAGTAACTACCCTAACATTTACAAATTACCTACAAGCCACCATCTAGAAGCTCCTAGGGGGTTCTAGCTGAGTATACACCATTCCTGTAACTTACAATTACCCCCAATGCCCTTGAAGTTATCCAAAATTACTAAACTAACCTAGTCAAGTAAAGCCAGTACTCTTAAAGCTAATTAACTGGCCAATGAATCCTGAAACTGAACTTAATTAAACTGACAAAGTACTAATTCAATTAGGCGAGAATCAAACATTTTCAGAACAGGACTGAACTAAGAATCTAAAAAGAATAAACAACTTACAAGAAGAGAATTCCACTAAACTAATCGATTTAAATCAATACTTAACAATTAAACTAAACACACAGAGAATCAGAACTAACCTAATAAGCCAATTAATAAAACTAATCCGAAAGTCTAAAACTCAACCACATAGGAAGCAAAACTAAATGATTTCATCACAGATATTTAAACACATAAAAAGTAGAAAGAAGAAAATTGAAAAGAAAAACTCACTGATAAAAAAACTCAGGCTAGTCGTTATTTTCCAAATTCGTCTAATTCCGATGATGTTTGAACGCCATGAATAAGGAATTCATCATAAGGACGGTGAGAAGACCATACTATGCCAATTTGGTACTATTTGGAGCATTTAGAGTTTTGGCCGGAACAAACTCAAATGAAAATTCGAGAATTTCCGGAAAGATTCGAGACATGCAGTTATGGGGGTTGGGTAGAGGAGGCTTAGGCGACCCTAGGGTGTTAATTTGGGGTCATTTGGAGTTACTGGCGTCATGACCGGAAAACTTTCTAGCGAAGATTCGACGAGCTCCGGTGAGATTTGAAAGAAACGAATGGAATATCCGGAAAGAGGATGAACAGGGGAAGCTCGGGTGTTATTTTGATGGCCATTGGTAGTGGTAGCGATCACCGCCGGTTGCGGAGCCGGTGCAGTTACAGAGATGAGATACGAGGAAGACAGACTTGGTCGTTAGGGTTATACACGGATTCAGACAGCTATATTAAAATACCAAGAACCAACGGGGGCCGTTGGATCAAGGAAATTTAATGGCCAAGATTAGCCCTCTCCTAAAATGGGGTCGTTTTAGTAAGTAACAAGTTGGATCGGTTGGGGTTGGATTGGTCCTGGGCGTGGGTATGGCCGGTTTGGGCATGGGTTCACTTCTTTTGGGCTTGGAATTTGAGATTAATCAGCCCAAATTCGGTATTTTTGTAAGGCCAACTCATTTTAGTTAAAAGCTTTCCTTTTACTTCTTTTAATTCCCCTTTTTATTTGTTTTTCCATTTTGTATTTTTGTATTATTTTTCTAATTTTATACAGATGCAAAAATTAAATAAAATCCTAATATATTTTAAAGCTAAACTAATTAACTCCTAAAATTATATAAAAACTATTTCGTGACGAATTTACAATTACAACAATTCAAAAGTGAACTGTTTTTGTTTTTTCTTCATGTTTTGTTCTAAAACAAATTAACCCCCTAATTAATACTAAAATATAAAATTAGATCCTAAATGCAAAAAATGTATTTTTGTATTTTTCATGTGAATTAAAATGCACAAATAAAATGCAACAATTACCAGAAAATAACACAAAAATCACAAAAATTATAAAATGATAAAGAAATTATTTTATTTGAATTTTGGGAATTATTTACTTAGGGCAAAAATCACATGCTCACAGCCGCGAATGTTGGTGGTCACCTTGCTTAGTCGCAATAGTAGTCCCTTCAATCAGCTAATAACCCGCTACCGGGTGAACAATACCTGCAACTGCATGCGAGGTGCAGGGAGTAAAGTGAGTACTCCAACTCAATGAGTAATAAAAGTAAATAATTACTGAGCAGCAATAAACCACGTAAAGCAAATCAACATGCTATATGCTACAGTGTAACCATTGAGAAAATAGGGAAAACGTGAAAATCCTTTAGAAAATATCTTGACTCAGTTCAAAACCTCTTTTTGAGAATATCTTTTCCCAATAGTTAAGCAATTAAATGCGGAACAGGTAGTGCAAGTCAGCACAAAAGTCAGCCCATCGGGCACAAACAAGTATGCATAATTGAGCTCATAAACTCGCCCTACAGGCAATATTCTTGTTCCTGGTCAGCCATTGTTACCTGACCTGTTTACATCATACAGTGTGACTGTTACCACTGTCTCACATTTATCCTCTTTAAAAGTGATCAGACAATATCAGAATGGCAAACAAATATCTCAAGAAATAACACAACAACGAAAAATGCACAAAAGCATGAATGCAATGCAATGCATAAGACGGTACACTCCGGTACCCACTGCGGCATACAGTCCGATCCATTTAACATCGACGGCGCTCACTGAGGGTGTGTACAGACTCTGGAGGGGCTCCTATAGCCCAATCGCAATATCAGCCATTTCTTGGCTTCAAATAGGCTCTCGGCATCAATATCAACATATCATCACTGCGGTGTGCAACTCGAGCCATCCATATATTTAGAAATCACTATAACACTGTTGCAGTGGGCAGCCCGATCCATGCTCAGTCCAGAAATGCACATAAGCTACTTGGGCAATATTAACATGATGGTCCTCAGCTCAAAACATCAATAACATATTGTTTAAGTTTTCAAATCTTAGAAAAAAATGGCTAAGTTTGCAAAATAGTATTAAAACCTTGGACCGAGATCAAATAATATGCAGGTAATGCAAAAATAGTGATATCAATCCCCGAAGGGTTCACATAGTTGGCACGAAGCCCCAAACATGACAATCAGCCCAAATTATGACAATAACAAATAATTTCAGTCAAATACGCGGTAAAAATCAACAACCGGGACGGACCAAGTCACAGTCCCCCAACGGTGCTCTACCCCACGCTCATATCCGACGTGCAAGTCACCTCAATACAGCACTATGATGTGCAAATCTGGGGTTTCAAATCGTCAGGATATCATTTACAAGTATTACTCACCTCGAACCGGTGAAATTCCTCACTCGCGATGCCTTTGCCCTTCAAATTGGCCTCCACGTACATCGAATCTAACCAAAATTAGAGCAAATACATTACAATATGCCAAGGGAACAATACCCAATCGAAAACAATCGAAATGTAGCAAAAATCCCAAAACTAACGAAACTCGAGCCCCGGGCCCGCTCCTCAAAAAATTACAAAACTCACATTACCGGATTCTTCGTCTCTCTACGAGTCCTTACATACCAAGAACTCCCAAATCCGAGCTCAAATGACCTATCAAATCACAATTTGAAATATAAAAACTCAAGCCCTAACTTTACCCCTTTTTAATGGATTTCAACCAATTTCCATGTCAATTCTACCATAAACTTGAATAATTAGGTCAACTTACCTCTAATCATTCTCCCTTGAATCCCTCTTCAAAATCGCCTCAAAGCTCTCAACATCACTCCACAATGGAGGAAAAATGACATAAGTTCGCGGATGAAATAATGATATAAACCCTTCTGCCAATAGCGATTTTTGCTTCTGCAGCTAAATGACCGCACATGCGGTCCCCGCACATGCAACCAAACGACCGCTTATGCGGTCACACTTAAAATCCCCTGGATCGCTTATGCGGTCTAGAACCGCTTCTGCGGTCGCCGCATTTGCGGATCCACGACCGCTTCTGCGAAAAAGGGTTCCGAGAACCAAATTCGCTTATGCGACCCAACCGCCTCATCTGCAGAACCGCTTATGCGGCCAATTTCCCACATCTACGGAAATAACAGAACTAGCAAACCTCTTCCATGCAACAAACTCCAAATTCACCGTCTAACCACCCGAAATCACCCCAAGGCCCCCTGGGCCTCAACCAAATGCGCAGACATGTCCTACTACCTTATTCAAACTTGCTCAAGTCATCAAATCACTATCGTTAACATCAAAATCCTCAAATTTTACCAAATCAAAGCCTAAGTTCTTCAAGAACTTCCGAAATGCACTTTCGATCAAAAACCCGACCAAACGATGTCCGAATGACCTAAAAATTTGCACCCATATCCAAAATCACCCAACGAATCTAAAGCAACTTTCGAAATTCCATTCCGAACCTCGGATCAAAATCTCACCTATCAACCGAAATTCGCCAAAATTCCAACTTCGCCAATTCAAGCCTAATTCTATACCGGACCTCCAAATTCAATTCTGATCTCACTCCCAAGTCACAAATCACCTCTCGGAGCTAACCTAACTATCGAAATTCATATCCGAGCCCTCTAAATCATAAGTCAACATCCAGTTAACTTTTTCCAACTTGAGTCTTCTTAAAAGAGTTTCTTATCAAAAACATTGCAAATCAACCTGATTACACTAGATACAGATAATGAAGCATAAAGAAGCTGAAAATGGGAAAAACGGGGCCGTAATACCTGAGACGACGGGTTGGGTCGTCACAGGAAGTACAGTGGAAGACACAGAAGTGGATATTGATCCGCAAAAGCGGGACCGCCGAAGTGGGATTTTCTTCGCAAAAGTGGAAGTAGCCTACAGGCAGAGGGTTGTTTTAAAAGTCGGATTTTGGCCATTTCTCTCACATTTTTCATGGCTTGGGTGATTTTTGGGGAGCTCCAAGAGAGGTTTTTCCTCATCAATGATAAGGTATGTTATCCCCACCTATTATGAGTTAAATATATTGATTATATATAGATTTTTAGCATGCAAATGGGTAGATAATTAAGGTTTAGAGGAAGACCTAGAAAATTAGTGTTCTTGGATTTTGACCATCATTTTGATTATGGAATTAAGAGAAAATCATATATTTGAGTTCATAAGTTCATGGGTAAACTTTATCTTCGAGAAATTTCGGATTCCGGGCATGTGAGCCTGACTGCATTTTTGTCAACTTTTCGTTCGGGGTTAGGAATTGTTATAAATTGGTTTGTAAAATATAATTGAGCATATATTAATTGATTTATATGACTGTTGGCTAGTTTTGGAGCATTGTGCGTTGGTGCAAGTCTTCAGAAGAATATAGAATGTCGGTTGTGGATCTTTGGAGTAAGGTGAGTCTCCTTTCTAATCTTGTGAGGGGGAATTTACCCCATAGGTGAGTTAAAGTGGTTGTGTGCTCCTATCTGTGCGTGTTTATGTTTGGAAGGGGCCGAACGCCTTGGCAGATTAATAGACGCATTTATAGGCGTGTCGTCGACCCTTGGCAAGTGCACATTTATTTTTGTTAGACCGGGTAGTCGCCTAGGTATGATTTGTGCATGCTCGTGTTGCTGCCTGAACTTAATTAAGTTATTATTGCCCTTTTATGGCTGAAAAGAATATTTGGATTATATTTAAAGAAAAATTCTAGAAATTTTCCTATGAAGGAATTACGTGTTTACTTGTTTCCTCTATCTGGATTAGAATCATGTTTATAAAATAAATCCACTATTTAATATGTATATTAAGGATAAATAATCATTGGACTATTAGAGAGTGTCAAGTTGACCATCTCGTCTCTACCCCTTCGGGATTAGGCGAAACACTCACTGAGTACACATTGATTACGTACTCATACTACACTTATGTGCATTTTTGTTACATAGGTATATATACTTCTAGCAGCCTACTGGGCGTAGCAGCATGGATGACTCTGGGACTAGGTTAGCTGCATTGTTCGAGACGACTGCAGCTAGGGTAGTCCCTTCTAGTGTACTGTATTTACTTTTCGTCCACTGTATTCCAGACAGATGTTGTATTTTATTTACCTTATCAGTAGTTGCTCATGCACTTGTGACACCGGGTTCTGGAATGGTTTGAAGTATCGTATTAACTGTTCAACATTTAAATTTGATTTGAAACTATATCCTTTAAAATTTCTTAATAAGCAAGGAAAAATCTTGGATTTCAAAAGTGTTAAAATGAGATTTAATTAAGTATTTGAGTTGGCTGGCCTGACGGCGGTGTCCGGTGCCACCACGACCCTTAGTGGATTTTGGGTTGTGACAACATGTTATCAGAGCACTAGGTTCCCGTCGGTCTCACAAGTCATGAGCAAGTCTAGTAGAGTCTCGCAGATCGGTACGGAGATGTCTGTACTTATCCTCGGGAGCCTACAGGGCTGTTAGGAGTACTTCCCTTCTTTGTTTCCTTATTGTGTGGTTCGATTCCTTTGAGGCTTATGCCATTGATTCATTCCTACTTAATCTTACGCGACACGAGTGCTGTTATAAATCGAAAGTTGAAGGATTGTAATGGCACTACAAATGTGGTGCAGGATGATTTTCCCGGTATAGTTGATTGGACTATTATAGTCGCATTATGGAGGGATATTATATTGTTTTAGCTCAGTAACAGAACTTCTAAGAGCCTTGAGGCTAGGCACAGGTTGCCATAATGCTTATGAGCGATTATTCCGCAGTGTTGTTGTGGTGGTAGGGTGTTTGCCCACGTGTCGGGGCAGTGAATGAATTGAATGGAGGTTTACTCAGTGTGTAATCAAGGGATTCAGTATTTTATTCCCGGTAGGGAAAAGTCAAACGAACTGAGGATGGTCAGAAGTGGACTGGTGGATGTAATGAAACATGGTAATTGAAAGCGAGGTGGAGTTCTCCTCTACATTGGGGTGTTGTGGTCCTGATTGAACGTACTAAGTTGTTGGTGTTATAATCTGCTACAATTTGCCATTATGGCAAGATATTGTGAAATAATATTAGAGGTATAACTGTCAGATATCGCATGATGCGGTGGTTTAAAATTGAATCAGAATTTCTAATGTTGACGGCTCGATAAAGATGACATTTGGAAAGGTTTAAAGTTAGCAGCAATGGTGGATTCAAGTGCCATGAATATAGATGTTATTTAAGGCAACAATTGAGCAGCAAAGTATGAGGAAGGACATATGGGAAGTGCCAGGCGGTGCTGAAAATTTCTAGAAGGCCAAGTATGAGGAGCAAGGTCGAGTGACCAATTAAAGAGATGAGTTCTACCAAAGTGGGAGAGTGGCAAGGGTTGCATATGGGCTTGGTAGTAGGATGACTACACGTCTTAAAGAGAGTTTGGATTGAACTGGAGATTTTAATGATCGGTGATTGAAGTTTGCGGGTATGATTTGAAGTATGGGCTATTATGCGGCAAAAGATTAATATGGCAGAAAGGAGCTGCTTGAAATGGAGTAGGGTGCAGCATAACCCTGAATTTGGAAGGATGTTGCCGCACATTTAATTGATGCTCGCGAGGGGCGAATGGACTTGTGCAACTAGAAGGTGAGCTCAGACTCAGGATGGGCTATTGGTGTCACAGTGAATGTACCCCGTGCAGCGGCGTAGGAAGATATCGGGAGCTAATTCCTCTAGGTGGGTTATTCCCCGTGAGCAGGTTAGCGGTCCCGTGGTTGGCGAAGCTTCTACAAATAATTATATTGGTTGTTTAACAAAGAGATCGGTCGTGCGAATGTGGATGATGTCTCATAATATGAAAGATGGGGATGTACAGGAAGATTCTGAGAAATTTTGATAACTTATGGCGCAAAGTTATATCAATAAAAGATGAAGAATCCTGGTGAACTCCAGAGTTTTGTAATAATGGCTTCAAGCTAAGTGGGAGAGTCTCACCGCCTATGATTGGGTTGTATGGCTAACTACTCGTGAGGTTTCTGGTTATTTGCATACTAAGGGGTTATCCCAGCTACGGAAAAAAATATCATAAATATTAATTTGAGCAAGAGAAAATATTAAAGATGTGCTACGGTTGGCCTTATGGGCTTATGTTCAAACTTGGGAAAAGATTTAGGATTTATGCCTCTTAAAGATGCAGGTTTCAGAGGAAGTGATTTCGCTGGGTGCTTCGTCGAGAGGGTATTCGTGTGTCATAAGATTTATGGAGTGGATTAAATTTGGGACCAAGTCAGAGCGGGTGGTTCTCAGTGACGGTCCTAGTGAATTGAAGAGGTAAAGTATGGTGCCTAATGATGTCGAGCTTGTAGGTACAATTAAGAATCAAGCTTTGTAGCAGTTTATGAGGAGAGGCACAGAATGTTCTGGGATGTTTGGCTTGTTGTGTAGCACTTGAGTGATATGGAATTGTTCGTGGGAATAGAGACAGCCTGGTCTCGTGATTCAAGGTCACTCGGGACGAGTGTAGATGGAGTATGTTATGTGTTGAATGGAGTTATTCTTATTTTTAAGGCAAGAAAGGAGGAATTAGAAGAAGGTAAATTGATTAGCCATAGTTCAATTGGCATATTGAGGCCAGTGATCAGTTCGGTCCGCGAGATCAAGTTATGTGTATGATTTGTGGCGGTAAGTGTGAGGCCTGTCAGACGCCGTGATTGATGATTTATTAGGGGCATTCTTCTGTTATGGCTTGTTAAGTGGAAGCGAATTCCAGAAGGGCTATGGTGGCTTGGACCACTACTTGTAGATTTGCATATTCTACGGTTATGGAAAATTACCTGTGCATTGTTATGATTCTCCTGAAGTGAGTTAAGTGCAAGGTTCTTATATGATGAAATATGAAAATATTAATGAATTCGAAGTTATGATAAAAATCGTGTCCTTTCGTATATTGGCACGTTGGGTGCCGTGAGAGGTATGGAAATGTGAAGTGAGGATCAAGGTTGCAGTTCGATATTGACAAGGATGTCACGGGCTCGGATGAGCAAGGAAGGGGTTGAATGATTAGAGTAAATTAGTATTGTCCTCAGCGTCACCTGAGACTAATGTGTTGTGGAAGAGGTTTTGCATCCTGGTTAAGGATTCTGGATTGCTTTTCAACATTAGTGTGTCCGATGGTTTAGATATGCGGACCCGTTATTTATTTTGGAAGATTGTGGGAGCGTGTCCTACGGTTAGATTGTATAAGTGTGACATGTAGTCACTTGATTGGCTAAAGATTTAAACCAAGTATGAGGATTGTGGTAATATCATTAATTTGAGAATTTATGCCTGGAGGGAACTTTGTATATTAGGTTATGAACTGAGGAGGTTGCTCCGGTTATGATGGTTATCCTTACGTGATATGAGGCAAAAAGGAGTTATTACGGACCTTTGAAAGGTCGTTGGCCAAGTTGGTGCAATAAGAAATCGGCTTGAGATCGGTGGATTGATTTAATAGTGAACATGGCTTTATATCAGGCCAGTTGTGTTCGTTTCAGCGAGCGTTCTCTATGGAGGAATAGTCGAGGTGTTATTTTGTCATCAGCTATTCCAAATAATGATGTACTGCGTCGTATGAGTTGTGAGACGTCTCAGTAAATTCTTATGCGTTGAGGTTCCACGTGGCGATGATGTTATGTGAGAAGAATGGCTCTTGAGATTCAGATCTTGTATCACACTTCAATTGTGCTTGAGTTTTGTAGCCTATAGCACTATGTGTTTTCTCAGGGATGGTATTATGCACTTAGCGTGCTTGCGATCAAAATTCAATATTTTTATTGTAATAAGCAGATTTATCTTGAAGTGCAATCTCCTTATGTGAGATCTATGTATGGATCGGGTGGCACGCCGCCATTGGTATGTTATTTAGATCGGGTTGCACGCCGCAACAGTGTGATGTTGAGTCTGGTTTTTCTATATGCTATTTTTGTGTGTTTCGCTTTCTATCTTCTAAGAAAATTCCGTATTAGTGCGGGGGTTAGGTAATTCCTTTCAGAGTTCGATTTCCTGTTTGTGTTGTGCTTGGATTCGTGGCCTATTGGCACATTGTGGCATCATATGAGACTTGTGATCGTATTCTGAGTGGCTTATTTCCTGAGCAGTTTGTACTGGGTAAGGCGAGATTATGGGATTTAGGATCAGCGCAATCTGATTATATGAAGTATATCAAGGAGCAAAGATCATTATTTGGTTCAGAATGTGGTAATGTTTCTTGTTAGGAGTACAGACTCGACGATTGGTTGACTCGGTAGTTGATTATGAATTTCGACATCTTATCCGTCATGGCAGTATTGTACTAGTTAGAGTAAGACCTATATAGGTCATGAGGTGCAATGGGAGCATCGAATTTGTGGAATTTTGATTTAATTCAAAAAGAAATGTTATTGTGGTCCTATGAGTAAAGTAATGCAAAGTGTGAATTCATCAGAGTTATGCAGTCATGTTGAGTACAGCGTATAGTGATTGATACAGTGATCGTATGTTGGAAACAGGCCTGGCATAGAATTTCGGATGTTGAAATTGGTCTCTAAGGCTTAATTGCTTTAGTAAAAGAGAATATCTTTGGAATTTATCGAGCTAATATGCTCAACTGATTTGTGATAGCACGGGAAGTTGCATGAGGTGCTCATCAGTGATTTCAGACTACTCTAGTGCAGTTCTCAGCACGTTCGAGGACGAACGTATGTTTAAGTGGGAGAGAATGTAACGATCCGACCGGTATTTTGAGCCTTAGCGCGTCGTTCAGCAGTCTGAGGCCATGAGCAGCTTCATTTCAAGTATTGTGACTTGTTCGCATGGTCGGAATTTAAATTCAGGAAGATCGGAGTTAAATTTAAATGAAAATTCTCATTTGAGAAGCTTAAAGTTGAAAGAATGGACTAGAATTGGATTTTTGATTAAACGACCTCAGAATCGGGATATGAAGGTTCCAGTAGGTTCGTATGATGATATCAGACTTGGGCGTATGCCCGGTTTCGGGTTTTGGATAACCCGGGACCATTTTGGCGCCTATTGTGAAAGTTAGCATTTTGGAAGAAATTTCTTAAGTTTGGCTTGGAGTGCATTTTAGCGTTAACGATGTCCGTTTGGGATTCCGAGATTGGGAGTAACTCCGTATGGTGATTCTAGAGTTGAGAGCACGATCGGAAGTGAATTTGGAGGTCCGTGGGCCATTTTGAAACCATTTGGCTAAAGATAGAAATTTGAAGGTTTTTGAGAAGTTTGATCGGAAGTGGACTTTTTGATATCGGGGTCGGAATCCGATTATGGAAATTGGAGTAGGTTCCTAATGTCAAATATGACTTGTGTGCAAAATTTGAGGTCAATCGGAATTGATTTGATAGGTTTAAACATCAGAAGTAGAAGTTGGAAAGTTCAAAGTTCATAAAGCTTGGATTGGGGGTCGATTAATGATTTTAGCGTTGTTTGATGTGGTTTGAGACCTCGAGCAAGTCCGTAATATGTTTTGGGATTGGTTGGGGTCCCGGGGGCCTCCGGTGGATTCCGGGTGGCTAACGGATCAAATTTGGAAGTTGAAGAATAGCTGAAGGGATCTGGTTGCTGGTATTTCTGCTTCTGCGGAAGCAGCCCCGCAGAAGTGGTAAAGCAGGACGCAGAAGCGGAATTGACCAAGGGCTTGTGGACCGCAGATGCGGTCAAGGTTCTGCAGAAGCAGGACCGCATCTGCGGAAGGTAGATCGCAGAAGCGAAATGGGGAAGTCCAGTGGAAGCGCAGAAGCTGCTATTGATCCGCAAAAGCGGGATCGCAGAAGAGTGATTTTCTCTGCAGAAGCGGAAGTAGCCTAGAGGTAGAGGGTAGTATTAAAAATCAGATTTTGGCCATTTCTCTCACATTTTTCATGGCTTGGGCGATTTTTGGGGTGCTCTAAGAGAGAGTTTTCATCATCAATGATAAGGTATGTTATCCCCACCTATTATGAGTTAAATACATTGATTATGTATGGATTTTTAGCATGTAAATGGGTAAAAAATTAAGGGTTAGAGGAAGACCTAAAGAATTAGTGTTCTTGGATTTTGACCATGATTTTGAGTATGGAATTAAGAGAAAATCATATATTTAAGTTCATGAGTTCATGGGTAAACTTTATCTTCGAGAAATTTCGAATTCCGGGCACGTAGGCCGTAGGGCATTTTTGTCAACTTTTCGTTCGGGGTTAGGAATTGTCATAAATTGGGTTGCAAAGTATAATTGAACACATATTAACGAATTTATATGATCGTTGGCTAGTTTTGGAGCAATGTGCGTTGGTGCAAGTCTTCGAAAGAATGTAGAATGCCGGTTGTGGATCTTCGGAGCGAGGTGAGTCTCCTTTCTAATCTTGTGAGGAGGAATTTACCCCATAGGTGATTTAAATTGGTTAGGTGCTCCTATTTGTGGGGGCTACGTATGCACGAGGTGACGAGAGTCCGTGCGTAGCCACTATTATGCTATTGTCCGGGTAGTCTAGGACCCAAAAGCATGTTATATTTGAATTAATTGTGAACCCATTGATACTTTGAATTTGCTTAAATCACATTAAATTAATAAATGGATTTCTAAAAAGATTTAAGCTTCGTTTTCTCAAATTATTAAAGATAATTGGCCCTTCTTGGATAATTTCTCTATGTTGACTTCTTGATTGACTGTCTGTCTGTGCGTGTTTATGTTTGGAAGGGGCCGAACGCCTTGGCAGATTAATAGATGCATTTATAGACGTGTCGTCGACCCTCGGCAAGTGCACATTTATTTCTGTTGGATCGGGTAGTCGCCTAGGTATGATTTGTGCATGCTCGTGTTGCTGCCTGAACTTAATTAAGTTATTATTGCCCTTTTGTGGCTGAAAAAATATTTGGATTATATTTAAAGAGAAATTCTAGAAATTTTCCTATGCAGGGATTACGTGTTTACTTGTTTCCTCTATTTCGATTAGAATCATGTTTATAAAATAAATCTACTGTTTAATATGTATATTAAGGATAAATAATCATTGGACTATTAGAGAGTGTCAAGTTGACCATCTCGTCTCTACCCCTTCGGGATTAGGCGGGATAGTCATTGAGTACACATTGATTACGTACTCATACTACACTTCTGTACATTTTTATTGTACATGTATATATATACTTCTAGCAGCCTACTGGGCGTAGCAGCATGGATGACTCTGGGACTAGGTGAGCTGCATTGTTCGAGACGACCGCAGCTAGTGTAGTCCCTTCCAGTGTACTGTATTTACTTTCCATCCACTGTATTGCGGACGAATATTGTATTTTATTTTCCTTATCAATAGTTTCTCATGCACTTGTGACATCGGGTTCTGGGATGGTTTGAAGTATTGCATTAACTATTCAACATTTAAATTTGATTTGAAACTATATCCTTTAAAATTTCTTAATAAGAAAGGAAAAATCATGGATTTCAAAAGTGTTAAAATGAGATTTAATTAAGTATTTGAGTTGGCTGGCCTGACAGTGGTGTCGGCGCACACGACCCTTAGTGGATTTTGGGTCGTGACAAAAGTTGTTCTTGATAACCTAAAGATCAAGAATATATGATTTCTACTTCATCCCATAATAAATTTCGTGGTTGAATCTTGTTTTTAACAAAACCCTAGGTTTTACTCTATTCCCCTGATTTTCACTAGTTTTTATGTGTTAATCTTCCCAAAAGTCAAGTATTAAACTCACATTAATTAGAAATAACTTACCTCACAATGCTAGTTGGAATAACCCCTCCAAGAGCTCCAAAATTTCCCAAGAAATGAGTGAAAATGAGGAAAAATGGCCTAGAACCCGAATAAATGAAGGCCACTGCCTTTTGCGATTTCCGCATGTGTGGTCCTAGGCTGCACCTACGACTACGGCTTCTGCGGAAAGAAGACCGGTTTTGCGGATTTAGGGCCGCATCTGTGGTCTTGGGCTACCGGCCTAGGGCCGCTTCTGTGATAGATGGACCGCTTCTGCGATCCCACACCTGAGGTTTAGGAACCTCAGGTGCGGTTATGACAGCAACCAGCACCTTCAGCCTTCCCAAAATTTCCAAATTCGATCCGTTAACCACCCGGAATCTACTCGAGGACCCCGGGACCTCAACCAATCGTACCAACCACTCCCAAAACACATTACGGACTTGCTTGAGGCCTGAAATCATATCAAACAATGCTAAAATGATGAATCGGCCGGCCTCTAATCCAAGCTTTATGAAATTTATATGAGCATGTGATTTTTGCCTCGCTTACATTATTCCTATAGAATTCATTATAATTAGGATTTTTCTTTATTATTTGAATTTTGGTTGGCATAATTCATAAAAAATACAAAAAAAAAGCACATTTTTGCGTTTAGAAGTCAATTTTATATTTTTGTTTTATTGGTCAATTAATATCATAAAAATAAGAGAAAAATAACAAAAAATAGTTATTTTTACATTTTTGTTTAGATTTCTTTTTAAAATTGGGATTTATTTTAGTTTTAGAAAAATTAATTAGTTTGATTTAAATTTAATTCAAGTCTTTGTTATGTTTAATTTTATTTTTTCCTGCTTTTAACAAAAAACAAAAATAAAAAAGATATGAAAATGAGTTGAATTTAAATAGAAAGAAAGAGAAAAAAAAGAGAATAAATAAAATATTTGAATTAAAACAAAAGAAGAGTAAATCAGGCCATCAGTTTCGGGCCAAAATTGAGCCCAAACCCCTCAATCCCACTTCAAACTAGTCCCAGCTCAATAATCCCCGATCCGGTCCAGCTATTTAGAAACAAAAAGACGTCGTTTAGGGCATAGTTAAATCCTGACCGTCCAGGTTGTTTGATTTAACGGTCGGGGATTGATAATTTTGAATATAATAGTGTCCAAATGCCTACCCCCACCCCCACCCCCCTTTTTCTGTCTCTGACTACCCTGATGCGCAAACCCTAGCCTCCTCTAATTCTCCATCGGCTCCGCCGTAAGCCAACGGCCAAAATCGCCTCCGCCGGCGGCGATCCTCCAAATAACCCCAAATTTTTACCAGAGCTCCGTCTTCATTTCCCCAGTGCATATCTGTCTTTAGTTCCCCTCAAATCACAACCAAACTCCTCGAATATTGAATCAAAATCCCAGCCCAAAACCCTAACTCCGCCAAACCTCACCAAATTCATACCATATAATCTCCTCACCCACCTCTACCTAAGCCCCAAACTAATTCTCCCCAAATCCAACTGAAACTTTACGAATCTTAGATCTAGGGTTTCGTTCAAGATTAGTTCGAGTTTCTGAAAAAGGGACACGGTTCGAATTGGTTCCAAGATAATGCTATGTGTTTGTTCTTATCAAGAACAAACACATAACATTATTTGTGGGTCAAATTCAAGGATGGTCAAATTAGGTTTAAATCAGTAAGTGTTCTTTCTCTATTGATTATCTTTTTTTATTTGTTTTGTCTAATCCTGTTTTGTTTCACTTTTGGCTCTGGTTTAATTTCTGCTCCTGTTGCTTCCATTCTGTTTTTGTTGCTGAGTTGATGCAGTGTTCATGTTCCATTAGTATAGGCTCTAATTTTACTCTTATTAATTAATTAGATGGATTTGATTTTTGTTTATTTTTTATTAGTTGCTATTAGAAGTAATTCTGACTCAATTTGATTCATGTTTAATCTCGATTTATAATCCATGAGTGTTGCTATGATATTAGTTTAATTTCGATTTTTTTTATTATTTGTTTGCTGGTAGTTCTTTATTAGTCTTAGCCTTAGAACATTGGTGTTAATTAGATTTGTTTTTATTTTAGCTTTAGTTGTTTGGATATAGCTCAATTAGAATTGTTTTGTTTAACTATAGTCAAATTCAAAATAGGATAAAAGGGGGTCTAGGGTTTAGTTAATATAGGTAATAATTTCAGATTGAATGAAGGGTAGTGTAGGCATTCCTAAATAGAGAATAATGTTGTAATTGAAACTAGAGCCTCCTAGAATCTTCTAGAAGAGGATTTTAGTTGGAATATTAGTAATTTAGTGCAGTAACTTGGGCAACAAGCTAAAACTTTAGGGACTAATTAGTAAAAACTGAAAAATAAAAGAGGGGGCAAGTGGGTAAATGCAAAATCTGAAATTTCCCTTAGTCTTGCCTATAAAAGACAGTCTCTACTGCCTTGTTCCACAAGTTTGGGATCTGAAAATTTGAATTTCAAAATTCAAAACAGAAGTTTGGAAGCTGGGAGTAAATATTCCACTCTAGATCTTAAATTTCAAAAAAATAGCAAAAACTCCAAAAAATACTATTTCATTGAAGTTTTCTTAGGTTAAATCTAAATTTCAGCTTTTAGATCAAATTCTCAGTTCATAGAAGGTCAAAAAATGGTTTGAATGTTTCTAGATCTCGTTAGTTCAAGTTTAGAAGGATTCTGGGTTAACTTCGAGTTTGTTTGGCTTAGTCTGATCTGTTTTTAGTGGTTTATTGGTGTTTATCCTTCTGCAAAATCATTCCTGGTTGCTGTGACATTGTTTTGGGTTGAAGTTGATCCTGTAGCTATTTGTTTAACTGCTGCTCATTACTGTTTGCTGATTCATCCTTCTTCTTTGTGTTTTAACCTCCAGGTACTTTCCCTGAATCCATTTCAATGTAGATCTCAAGTTAAAAAATGAAATGGAGTTTGGAAGATGATTTTTGTTGTAAATTCTGACTGTTTTACGGCTTTATTGTGTTTTATTGTAATTAGTCTATATTGTAATGGACTGTTTGGACTGTTGGACTTTTGATCATTCATTAGACTTAGTATAGTTTCATTTTTGTGTTAGTTAACTTTTCGTATTAGAAAATAGCTTGAACTTGAAACTGATTATGAGATCATAGATCTTCATTTGTAATCAGTGACTGGACATTCGAACTGTTATGAGTAGTTAGCAGAAATGTCAGTTGTAGTGTTAGTTAATTCAGATTTGCTATCATGTTCAATTAAGAGTTAGATTTAGAATAAGCTACTGGTTAGAGATTGAATTTAAAATGGATTGTATGCTCATATTAGTGTAAGATCAGGCACTTTCTGGTTTTAAATACGCTAGAATAGTTTAGTGGTTCATTTACAAGTCCAATTCACGTATAAAATCTTGAGAATGTACTGGTTGAAATTGATTTGGCTTTTGAGATTTCGGATTCAGTATGTTTGGCTAATTGTATACAAATGAGTTGAATATTCATGTGATAATTGGAAGCAAGGTTAAAATTCAGAGTCGTTTGTTTGTTCACAAATCCTTAAGTCCCGTTGTGAATTAAAATAAGAAGTCTGAAATCCAAATAGAAATCAATGCTGGTTCTGGGCTCATTTAGGTGCCAAAACATGACAGCCTTCTATTTAAATAGGATCTGGGCCTAAAATTTATTCGTACAAGGCCCACGCGAGGCAGCTTCACATAAAGTTGACTGTGTATTCTTTCTTCCTGGGCTAAGTTTAAAGCCCAAAAAAAATGTTGAAGGCTTAAACTGACACTAAGGTTATGGGATTAATTTTGCAACATAGATTTTGGGCCTTTGAGTTAAGTAGCACACTTGAATTAAGAGGTGTTTCCTCTTGTTAAATTAAGGATTTGAACTTGAGGCCCAACTTCCTTGATTACTTTTAATAATAGCAATTCACAATACTAATTAATTAAGGCACTTTTTAGAGACAATACTTAATAGAAAATCCTGGTTCCTTTAGTTTAGCCTTAAAATAAACGAGGTACGCCGCGCCAAACAAAATTCATAAATAGCGTGGCCCTCTTATTTGTTTCTGTAAAAATATTTAGAACTTGGGACGTGTCATTTAGCGAATTTTCATGGTCTCCCGCAAAGTAATAACACGTTAGTTGCTTTAGGCGCATTTTTTAATAACTTTACCTTCCTAAACTGATGTGTGCATTTCATGCGACCCAAATCCAAATCCCAAAATATTGAATAAAATGTGTCGAGGATCTGGGTATATTTCATGTGACATGATCCAAAAACACGTTTTAAACGACGTTCAATTTCTTATAAAAATTTAATTAAAAACGGTAAATAATTTTAAAAATTGCACTATAGAAAGACATGTATTAAAATCAGGTTTTACACATTTATAATAGTTTAAGCGACCGTGCTAGAACCGCGGGATCCGGGGGTGCCTAACACCTTCCCTCGGGTCAACAGCATTCCTCATTCAAAATTTCTGGTTCGCAAACTCCACTCGGGAAGTCGAAATTTCCTCGATTTGGGATTCAAGATAACCGGTGACTTGGGACACCTAAAGCCAAACCTATCCCAAGTGGCGACTCTAAATAAATAATTTCATTTCGAATAATGTCACTTTAATTGGAAAAACTCCCTTATACAATATCCTTCGGGTAGGTGTGTAAAAAAGGAGGTGTGACAATTTAGAATCTCAAACCTCTACTTTCGATGTTTAAACCTATCAAACCACGTCCGATTGACTTCAAATTTTGCACTCAAGTCATATTCGATATTACGGACCTACTCCAACTTTCGAAATCCGATTCCGACCCCGATAACAAAAAGTCCACTTCCAGTCAAACTTCTCAAAAACCTTCAAATTTCTATCTTTAGCCAAATGACTCCTAACTGACCCACGGACCGTCGAATTTACTTCCGATCGCGCTCCCAATACCAGAATCACCATACGGAGCTACTCCAAAAATCGGAATCCCAAAAGGACGTCGATGTCATTGAAATGCACTTCAATCCAAACTTATGAAATTTCTTCCAAAATGCTATGTTCCACAATAGGTGCCAAAATGCTACCGGGGTAATCCAAAACCCGATCTGGGCATACGCCCAAGTCCAAAATCATCATACGAACCTGCTGGAACCCTCAAATTCTGATTCCGAGGTCGTTTACTCAAAAATCCTATCCTAGTTAATTGTTTCAACTACAACTTCCGAAATGAGAATTCTCTTTCAAAATCTACCCCAAACATCTCGAAACTCAATTCCGACCACGCGTACAAGTCATAATACCTGAAATGAAGGTGCTCATGGTCTCACACTGCTAAACGGTGCACTAGAGCTCAAAACGACAGGTCGGATCGTTACAATAAATCTGGCCAGATATTTATGTAAATGTCTCATAAGATTTCGGTTTCTTGATTTTATCCATGATATGACTTCTATTATAATAATTTAAAAACTCTACAAAATTCAAAAATATCTTATCCATTTATTTTTAAAATTATATTATATTGAAAACTGATCCCATTTTGAAATAATTTATTTACATTTTAAAAAAAATATTTCATATCATATCAGTTTTGTTTTAAATATACTTTTTATTACACTTGAAAGTTGATATAGAAACTATCAATTAGAAACCAATGTCCCTCTTGCTGAATTCGAGAAAAATAATTTTTCACATAATCTAGTGATTCAAAACTGATATTCTTCAACAAAAAATTATTAAACTATTACAGTGATGGCTTTACTACAGCTTAATGAAGAGGTTTCAGCGTATACCCATCAATTCGTAGTAGGTTCTAAATTAAAATTAATGATAGCAAATGTATAGGCAAAAATTTGTTATTTGTTTGATGTCCATTTATACCAATTGACTCTTCAAACAAACGTTTTTCAAAAAAGATTTTTTTTTATTTGAATATTGTCTGATTTTTGTGATGTTTTGTTCTCCAGCATGTAGGTCTATTTCATTATATATGTAAGTAAACTTTTATTCGATTTTTAAACTCTTTTTTGTTATCTGGATAACCATAGACGTGTACCCTATATGTTACATTTATTTTAAAAGAAATTTTATTTATTCAAATCCAGCTATATTGTATTAAAGAGCTTAATTATAGTGTTTTAAATGTGAAATAGCTTTATAGTTATATGAAATAGTGATTATTTTTGCCACATGCAAAATAGTATTTAAATAATCAGAAAAGATAATAAAAGTGCCTAGCATGATTGCATATGATCATTAACCAAATTAAATATGATAACATGACCAAAACAAGAAAGATAAATTTCTTTTTTATTTTAATTCAAATTTAAAAATTTTATTTATAAATTCAAAATTATCTTTTAATTCTATATATATATATATTTAAAAATGACCAATACATTGTACTCTATTTGACCTATTTTAAAATGGGGTATAACCGTATTAAGAGGGCCAACAAATAATTCAGATGCACCACCTATTTTAACTGGTCCCTCCTTTTATTTTGTCTAACGTCTCCTATTTTATCACCATTTCCAGGATTGGGCTTCTTAATGGGCCTGCATATCTGAGCAACTTTTTTGGGCCTCTCTATTTTATCAATATATGAGCCTTTTCCTTTAAAATCCTTTTTCATATTATGACTTAGAACAACATGTTCACTATCAGACTTCTTCATATTTATTCTTGAAGGAAATTCAAATAAAAAGAGGAATCCATTTAACTCTTTAACTTAACCCCTGCCGGATTCTTCCATGATTTTTCAACCCACCTTAAGACCTCACTCTTACTGGGAATGGTCGAGTTTACACTTCCAAAATACCCAACCAGGCATCTCTCCACCCTAGACTTCAAAGAGCTTTTGTCAATGACGATCACATTCTGTTCTTTTCTAGCACCTACTACTTTGACTTCATCCTTGGACCAGCTTTTGATATCAGCAATCTCTGTATAGCTTGATGGAACCAAAAAATAAAATTGATGAATAGAACAAAATAAATTAAATGACATACCACCAAGAAAATCAAACATAAAATCTTCATATGGGGTCACAGAATACATATACCACTGCGTCATGACCGGTTTTGTTGAGTCGACAAAACCTTCGAGTTTCTTCTCGATCCACGTTCGCTCTGTGGGCTCGCACGGACGCCCTATACCGGGATAATCAATCCCGGAAAGTCAAGCGACGGAGTTCCATAGATGTATGGCTCTCCGTAGCTT
Source organism: Nicotiana glauca (assembly GCA_026770625.1). Lineage (NCBI taxonomy): Eukaryota > Viridiplantae > Streptophyta > Magnoliopsida > Solanales > Solanaceae > Nicotiana > Nicotiana glauca. The sequence continues at coordinate 153,966 of MU724056.1, read as the reverse complement.
GCCAAAGTTGGAAAACCATTTTCAATAGTGAATATTGACTCATACCCTTCTTCAATCTTCCAATACATAACTGTTGTTTCCAATGGTTGAATTGGAAGTACGCTTCCTGTTACACTTTTAACTAACTTTTTCATCCAAGACCCAACTGTCACCATACATTTTTTACCCCAAAACACCTCACCACTTTTTTACACTTACTGTCACACCTCTTTTTATACACCCCGCCTGAGAGGCGGTGTATAAGAGAGTTTTTCCAATTAAAACGACATTATTCGAGATATAATTAATTAATTTATCAGTCGCCACTTGGAATAATTTATGGTGTCCCAAGTCACCTGTTTCTTTTAAATCCGAAATCGAGGAAGATTGACTCTGTTTTAAGTATGTGAAACCAGAAGACCGGGTAGGAATTCTATTAACCCGGAAGAAGGTGTTAGGCACTCCCGAATTCCGTGGCTTCAGCACCGTCGCTTAGCAATTTATGCTTGGCTTAAATTATTTAATTACGTATTTTAGAACCTATATGCATTTTACCTTTACCTCTTTTAATTATGCGATTATTCGTACTTAAAGAATTATCGAGTTACGCATACGTATACTCGTATGGTTTGGCATATCAAAAGTCATGTCACGCGTACGTGTACAGAATTCACAACACTTAGTTTATTTAAGAAAAAGCTTGGTCAAAATCGCGTGAACGCGTATCTTGAATTATTTTTGAAATCATAATTATGTCACGCGAACGTGTGCATAATCACGACGACTTAGATTAAGAGCGCGCCCAAAAGCACCCTATCATTTTTGAATATGTACGACATTTTCCAGTATAAACCAAATGTGCTAGCTTATTCATCATGGGCCTCGTGTTGTGATTTCTGCCTATTTAATTCAACTAATGGTATGTATACTCAAATGAATATCTAAAACTATTTGCAAGATTCAAACACTGGCCCGTTAATATGAACGAATCTGAATTCTTTAATTCCTTTAAAAAAAAACAATTCAAATAAAATTCTTGTTCAACTAATGTACTTGGCAAATAACTAGAAACATAAAAGGGAATCTGAAGCCATAACAATTGTAAACGGTAATAAACAAAATGGCATAGCAAATCAATCATGAATTTCCATTTCTAGCGTATAAAACAAGAACAATCTTCAGCAATTTGGACAAAATTCCATGAGCTTTGGGTAAACTAATCAAGCGTGCATTTGAACTCTTAAACTAACAATTGTCAACTCAACAAATAACTAACATGATCTTATGGGCATGTACGTTAACAAAATTTGAAGAAAGAAAAGTAAAAGATAAGAATGAACCTCAGAGGCAATAAACTTTGTTCAGTATTAAGAAGGAAAACTTGTACAATTGAGTATCCTTCTGCTATCCAAAGCGACACCCAGAACCCGGATCGGAAACTTCGTCGTAAAACTTGAACGGCAATCTCGCCTTTTAACAGAACCAAAAACAACTGGAATCACCTCGACTAAACCTTATGGGGAGGAGGACTGTGGTGATTTATGGAGATGAAGAACTATTTTTAATAGCTGAAAACAGTGGTAAAAAAGGAATGAAGGAAATGGTTAAAGAAGGAGCAAAAGTGGCGTTAATAGTATAGAAAATGGCTGTTTAGTGCTGATTCTTATTTTCAGATTCCCTTCTTTCTCTTTTTCTAACAATGTCGTTTTCTTTCTTTCTGTTCAAACTTTTTCTTTTTCCCAAAATCTTCCTTATTTTTGTTCTCTTTTTCCTTTTTTGTTGCCTTCGTACCCTCCTTTTATAAAGAAGATGGTAGTTATCTAATCTTGTGCAAAGGACTTGAAGTGGGGACGTGGGATTGAGTTTCGGTAGAAAAATTACATCATGAGGGTGTGTGTAGTGACGTGAGGCGAGTAGAAATCATGGGGGAGATTTGTTTCCAATTTTTAGGAGAAATGGCATGAATCTAATTGCTTCTTCTTTTTCTTTACTTTTTAGTAAGTAAAAATAAAAATAAAATTCTAAGACAAGAATATTAATCAACTAACTTTGTTACAAAAAATATAATTATTTATATATAATTTAAATAATACTAAAAAATACCATGGCGTACTTATCAAAATACTAATTAAAGAAACTAAATATTTTTTGCAAATTTTCTTTTTCTCTTTACAAATAAAAACGAAATATATTCAATAATCTATAATTATATGAATACAAATATATAAGATTAGATCTGAAAGAAATATTTACGCTAAAATTTAGATGCGGTCAAAAATTAGGTGTTCATACTTACCAAAACACCCCTTTCCAACTTTCTTGATTTCAACTACTTCCATATTATCTTTCAATAAAGCTCCATTTTAACAGCAAGTGTTTGAAACCTAGACACAGATTTTGTAGGTTTAATAACACCATATTCTGTAACAACACCAACCCAATTTTCTGGCAACTGAATCAAACCACCATATTCGTCAAACACTTGTGTATTATCAAGAACGTGAACGGGGATTGAATTTTTCTCACAGCTAGAGATAACTGATTGAAGAGCTTTGTTATCAATATGACCTAAGTCAAACTGTGAAGTCTTGAAATAGACTTTGTATCCGATTTCGGATTCGGTTTCTCTCCAAAGGGTCTTGGATTTTAAGACCATTTTCGGTTAGTAGTCTTCGGGCTAAGTGGCACGTATGGTTCTTGATGCACCGTGTGAAGAACCGCGATGATGTAAGAAATCGAATTGCTCTAAAAGAAGTGTTTTTGGCTGTGTTTTGACTTTTGATGTTTGATATGCTGGGTAGCTGCCCATTATGCCTGCTCCTATTACTATTATGTCAAATATTTCTATGGAATTCTCCATTTTTTTGTGTTTGTTTTGCTCTGGTGTGCGTTTGTTGGAGAGTGAGGAGGGAGAGTTTCTGGAGTTGTAAAGTAAGTTAGTAGAATGGTGTTTTTAAAGGATTAAAGTTTCCACGTATATACCTAAAAATTTTTCAAAAAAAAAAAAAAAGAGTACTGTAATATTTTAAGTGAAGATATAAAATATATTTTTTCTTCCTCTGCCTTCCCTTCTTTCAGTCATCAAAAGCCGACTTCATGATTTCAAGAGGATGCACGCCGAAGTCACGATTTCAGGAGGATGAAGATGTGAATTTTGGATCACGTGTTTAACTTTAGTTTTACCGTGAATTCGCTATATTTTTTAAATTATAGGTTCAAAATTATATTCTTTTTAAAATTTTAGTGATTTTCACATGCATATCAATGTTCCGTGCCGAAAATAGGACAGTTAGAAGTGAGATTTGAACTGTTAATTTTAATTGTAGAGGTGCACCCATTAATTATTGCATCATAGGAGTTTTTGAACATGGATGTACACACATATATTCAAGTAATTTAAAAAAAATATAACATTATTATACATGATTTAGGGAGACGAATATGGAGTCATGTGACAAGTCATGCTTCCTTGTATATATTGTCTACTCCCTCCGTCTCAATTTGTTTGAATCTTTTTGGAGTACATGGATTAAATTGACTAATTTTCGAAACATAAACTCTTTTAGTTTTTTTAAAAAACAAAATTTATATATTTAAAAACTGTATAAAAAATAATACAATAGCTAATAATTCAAAATATTTAAAAACTATTTGAGAAAAACATGATCAAACAAAATCTTATTTAACTCCCCAAATAATAAAAATGTTCATTATTTTTTAAATGAAGAGGGTGTAGTCTTTTGTGTTTTGTTAAATAATGTATGTTTGGTGTTAGAGATACTCCTTTAAGGGTTTAGCATCCCTCGCATATGTTTGCACCCACCATCACACAATAGCTTAGTCCACTTCAAATTTAGGGGTGCGATTTGAAGACGTATCATTAGAATCAAGTTATTCTTCCTTATATATATCATGTACACTATCGTATTTTATTAATATGAGATTCGTCTAAAATGTTACAAACACTAACACATGAAACATACAGGTGCAGATCTAAAAGTATGAGTATGAGTTTCTGGGAACGCAGAAGCTTTTGGCTAGATTCCGTGTTTGCATTTAAAAATTATTTAATGTATAAGAATATTTAGTTGAAAATCCGTTTTTTAGTTCGGTCATTAAATATATTAATTTAAAGCTGATATAGAAACCCATAAACTTATAGTCCTGGATCTGCCCCAGAAAACTAGGGGTGTACATGAGGCGGTTTGGTTCGATTTTTTATTAAACCAAAATCAAACCAATTATGTCGGTTTACTAAATTCATAAATCAAATCAAACCAACATAAATTCGGTTTTTTCGGTTTCGGTTTTAGTCGGTTTTTTCGGTTTTTTCGGTTTTTCGGTTTTTTTCGGTTTTTTTTTCGATTTTCCTTTTTAGTTATATTATTCTTGAAAAAGATATCAAATAATCACCAATTATCTGCATGATTACTATTTTTCTTAATAATATATGAGGAATACCAATTATTCGTATAAATCATAATTCCAAGACCTTCCATAATAGAAAATGACAACAAACATGCGACAAAGCAAAGCACTGTAAACTTGATAAACCTCAACACTAAAATAATCACTAATTATGTGAGCAAAATGACAAGAAGGAAGCTCGTGTGATGTGGTGGAATGGTTTCAAATATTTGGGTTTCTTTGATTTTGGAATTGGAACATAGGTAAGATATGGAATAATCTATTTTATTGTTTATTGTCTTGTTGGATTTTAGTTTGGGCTTGATATTTAGGTTATGTAGATAAAATCTACTTAGTGGATAGTGAATTTACAAGCCCACAAATAAATAATATCTCAAGACATTGAAAACTATAAAATAGTTTAAAAAATACTTACAAATTAGATTTTAATGATTATTTTTTATGTATAAAATTTCTAAAATTTATTTATATATAACGTCGGTTTGGTTTAGATTCGGTTTGACTTATTTTTTGTTAATGCCAAACCAAACCAAGAGCGATCGGTTTTTTATTTTCCAACGCCAAACCAACCAAACCAAACCACAAGTCGGTTTTTTTCTTCGGTTTGACTTGGTTCGTCGGTTCGGTTTGGCTTGATGGTTTGGCTTGTACACCCCTACTGAAAACATACCATTTGAAATTGATGAGAACTCATTGTACTCATTCGATGTTTGGACATATGAAACAAATGATAGTTAAAAATATAGAAAAACCGCTATGTACTTACATTGTATCTTCATATGTTAATATTAAAGACTTGAAGCAAAGAATAGTACCATTTGACTGGACACGAAGTTTAAAAAAAGAGAGAAGACTTTTGAACTTGTGGTGTAAAATGAAGCACATATATTTTGTGTGGCTATAAATCATTGCATAAAGGTAAATTATTTTCAAATAGGGAAATAGGTCATTCTTTTTGGCACGGACTAAAAAGGAAATAGGTTCACATGAATTGAAACGGAGGGAGTACTAGTTACTAAACTCATATAACAAATACAAGCTCTATGCAACGACATAAGGTATTGAGCAGCTCGTATCATGTGTTATGACTTGCACGAGTAGTCAAGTTCAGCTACGGGATGATTCACAGTCAATTTGAGAGAAACGATTTCAGCTTTAGAAGCTTAAGTGGTAGGAGTTGACCGAAATCTGATTTTTGTGTAAACGGCTCCGAAATGAGTTTTAGATAATTTCAACAAGGTCTATCTTCCAGCAGGGTTTAGTAAAAATGTGTACAAAATTTAGGAAAACTCAAAGCACAAAAGTTGTAGACCTTTGAAATATCTTTCCAACTATATATTGTGGAGCCCAAAGGGAGCCCTGTGCAAAATGTTATGCCCGTTTTACAGAATGATGCACAACCACCGCATTTGACCGCGACCGCGGTTGTGAGGCAGTGCTCCAGCTATTTACCGCCGTCGGGATCGCGGTCGGGCCTACTGGGACGTGGTGGCTGACTTGAGAAGTCATTTTTAGTCCTATTTCATCCCCCACAGCCCCAAAACATAAAAACTTTCTCTAGAAAGGAAAGCTCTAAAAAACCTAACTCCCTAAGGGTCCCTCCACCACCCAAGGTAAGTTCTAATTGTAATTCTAAATTAATTTTAATTTCGCAACATCTTATTAACATGGGTAAACCCTCCATATCATTATATATTTTATTGGGACATCATTGTTGAGAGAAGGAAGCCTAAAACTCTAATTCAAAAAGGTAATGTCTTCACCCTCTAATTGATTCTAGCATTGGTTTAATGATTATAAATCCTAGTTCATGAGATATGAGTTGATGGGTTTGATAGAAAAGCATGAACGATTTTAGGGTTGGGATATTGATTGTTGATTAATGGTGAAGGATGTTGTTCACCTTATGGGTGATGAAGAATAATGTTGGTTATAATCATTTAAGACTTTAGAATTTTTCTATGAACAAGAGAATGGGTTGTTGGGTGTAAGGACACTATTAATAAAGACTATGAAGCTTTATTTTCACCAAGTGTTTGATAAAATACTTAAGTGACTAAAAGATAAGCATCATAGCTAATATGGAATCCCTTTGACTTATATTACTATAGATTAAAGTTGAAAGGGTTGACAAACGGTATATGACGCCCAAGGGCAGGAAGTTAAGGTATGTAATGCTAACTCTTTACATTTGGGGAATTTCTATGATTCTCCCTACGTCCCATTCATTATGACCATTGCCAGTTTCCTCAAAAAATAACTATGTCTTAGTTTCTTGAATAGTAGTAGAACTTATATTCTCTAGATGGCATAGTTTCATAATCATTCAATATTATATGAGTTTTAGTTATGACGAATTAACTTATTATGAATACTCATCTCAGTCTAATCCTATTCACTATTCCAGTATCATGTAACTCGGTATGGCTCATTATTTCAGTATCATGTATTGCAGTATGATTCTCAGTTCTTGATTCTAAATTCTTGAATGTTGAACACCTGTATTTGGGCCTGAGGCCGTAGTTTATGATTTATGCATGTTTGGGCATGAGGCCATAGTTTATGCTTTAATTATTTTTGGGCCTGAGACTGTCATTATGTATACGTATACTTTATCCTGATGCCGTAGCTTGTGCACATATTTATATTAGGCCCGTGGCTGTAGTTTATCGGATAAATATGTTGTTTATCATTCAGAAGAGGGAGTATTCATATCCTTACTTCCTTGTTCAATTACTAGTTTATCAGCTAGCAATTCAGTTTCAGTTTCAGTATCAGTTCAGTTATCAGTTATCATTTCAGTTTCAATAGTTATTATTTCAGTTATCAATTTTCAATTCTCAGTTATGAGATTAGTTTCAGTTTTAGCATTTTAAATTCTTTCTTTCAATTGCTTTAGATACCAGTGCAATTCAAATGTATTGACGTCCCTTTTAGCTCTGAGCTTGCATCTCGAGACGCAGGTAATGATTTTTAGGTTGACGATTCTGCTTACTAGGACATCTTGTATCAGCTATTGGTGTGCCCCAGTCGTTCAGGGCCTTATCTCTCTTTTGTTTTAGTCATTATAGTATTTCAGTTAATAATGTATACCAGAGACCTTGTCTCGGTAAACAGTTAGCATTTTCAGTGTTATTTAGATGCTTCGTAGACTATAACCAGTCAGACAGATATTAGTACTATCACACCTCCTTTTTTACACACCTATCCCGAAGGATAAGTGTACAAGAGAGTTTTTCCATTCAAAGTGACATTATTCGAAATGGGATTATTTATTTATTTTTAAGAGTCGCCACTTGGGATAGGATTGGCTTTTAGTGTCCCAAGTCACCGATTTAATTTGAATCCCAAATCGAGGAAAATTTCGACTTCCTAGTTGGAGTCTGCAAATCAGAAATTCTGTGTAAGAAATTCTATTGACCCGAAGGAAGGTGTTAGGCACCCCCAGACCCCGTGGTTCTAGCGCGGTCACTTAAATTATTATAAATGGATAAAAATCTAATTTTTTATACATGTTCCAATCTATAATGCAATTTTATAATTATTTACCGCTTTTTAACTATTTTGACGAAAGTGAACGTCGTTTAAAAATGTATTTTCGGATCAAATCACATGAAATGCACCCGGATCCTCGACATATTCTTATTCAATATTTTTGGATTTGGATTTGGGTTGCATGAAATGCACACCCATATTTAGGAAGGTAAGATTTTTAAAAACGCGCCTAAAGTGACTAACGTCTTTTTATCTTTGTGGGAGGCCATAAAATTTGCTAAACGGCATGCCCCAAGTCCTAAGTATTTTTATATAGATAATTAATAAGGGCCCCGCAATTTATGGGTTTGTTTGGCGGGACTCATCTCATTTTTTATTAAAGGCCAACCTAAAGCAACTATGATTTTTTTTTATATTATTTGCCTCTAAAAGGTTAATTAATTTACATCTATAGATTCAAACCTCAAATTCAAGTCCGAGTTCAAACAAAAGGAAGGACCCTTTTAATTTGAACTCGCCACCTAATTTGAAGCCCAAATTTATACTTGCGAATCAATTCCCCATGTTCCTAATATACTTTTAAAAGGATTTCAATTTATAGCAAACTTTTTGGACCTTGAAAATGGCCCAAAGAAAGGCCATGGCACAGACATGCATAAGAAGAAGATCAGTCCGGCCCATATTCAGAAAAAAAAAGTTGAGCTGTGGGCTCAAAATGAGCCCAATCTCAAAGTGAGGAGAAAAACACATAGGCCTAATGCTCGTTGGTATCAACACAGACGAATCACCCGTTTTTCAACAAATCCTAACAAGAGAAAAGGAAATGCACAATCATTCAAGTTGACATACCATTGATTAACCAAATTCTGATTTCATGCTTCAATCGTTTTATTCACTTACTATTGATGAGTTTCTAACTACTTACAAAGCGAAAATTAAAATGAAATGTAGAATCAAGTTCAGCTGTATAGACAAGTTGATTTGTGCAGCTTAATTACTATACATGAACATGAGCCATCGATTTCAAACTGAATATATGAAAATAGCATATTCACATCATGATTTCAAACTTGGAAACAACATATTGAAATACGAAAACCATTAGACCCCTTTTAAAACTACTGGAAATAAGCTGCCCTATATTACATTACATTATATTAGCAACAATCAAACTAAATTACTGGCTACATATTCACACACTCACAAGAACTACTTCAACAGTTTGTATATCTAAAACAGTCCAGGATTTTTATAGAGTTTTAGTGATAACAAACAAACAATTAGACGATAGAGTACTATTTAAATGTGACAGAACTATCAGAAATTCAAGTACATAGTAAAAAGATCGTCCTCAATTCATTTCATGTTCCAATCATGTGAAGCTACACCCATAAGTCTCAAGTCCTGTACCTGGATTCGAAATGAAAACAAAAGGAACGATAGGTCAGCAGCAATAACTGGAGGCCTCAACAGCAATGTACAATAACCAACAATCCAGGAGTAAGTTTAAAGTCCAGAATATTCGATAGCTAATAGAGAACTTAGCAAATCACTCCAAAACTAGCGTGAATAAACCCACAGAAGCTCAAAATCCAATTAGAAATACTCCTGAATCCTTAGTACAGCTAAGCTCAAACTGAAACCTACTTAATAGGACCAAATTCACTTGAATTGAAGCATCAAAGAACCTCCAGATACTTTTAAGACTCGATCTTAGAGCAAAAATGAAGAACACCAAATAGGAACTTGAAAATGATTGAAATAGGCAATGAAATAGTAAAATATTTTTGGTTTTTCCTGTTTTTCTACTGTTTTTGGATTTTTGCATTTTTGAATTTCAAAATGCTGATCTGAAAATTGGAGAAAAATAGCTTTAAGAGGGAATTTTTTATGGCTGGAAACTCTGGGAATTTCCAGGGGTGTGTAAACTTTTGAATTTTCAGGGGGTCCAAACTTATTAAACAAGGCATGTTGATGCCTTTTTATAGGCAAAATTAGGGTGCAACTTCAGATTTTTATTTTTTTCTTTTTGTCCTTCATTATTTTCAGTTTAGTCCATTTATTTTTAACTTGTTATCCAAGTAATATTTTAAACTTCCTGAAATGTACACTTAGGTCTTATTTTGGAATGTCCTAGAAGGTTCTATCATGTTCCTATTCCCCTTAAATTCCTAAACTACCCTTGCCTGATTTATACAATTACCAAATCTAATAAAACTACCCTTTCCCATGCCTAAACTATCCTTAAAACCCCCTGAAATTACCAAGCCTTACCCAATCCTTTACCCTAATTGAAGTTCACTATGATTAACTAAAGAATTGAATTCATTCAGCTATATCCAATCACCCTAACAATTTACTTGAAAACAAACGATGAACTAGAGAACAATTACGGATTCAAAACACAAAACCAAACTTTTAAAAACCTAATTAACCATAAGTTTAAAGAATTCAGATCACAATGAAACAAACAAATTATCATTATCAGAAGAAAACAGACACATTAAAATAAAATCGAAACTAACAGAAAATCCATTTAAACTAACAATTTGAACCAACTACACTAACAATTAAACACTTAAACAGAACAAAAAATGGGAATTGAAATTAAACTAATTAAATCAGAAAAATTGGAAGAACTTACTGGTTTTGGAATTAAGCCACCTGGATTTCGATTCAACCCCGGAATGATGTGAATGTGTGTTCTTCCATAAAAACACACAAACACATTATCTCGAAGTTAAACTCAAGCTCTGAACTCAAAAATTTCGAGGAATCCCAAATTTCATAGGGTTCCACTGGTCTAAGATCTTAAATTCGAGGAGCTTGATTGTGATTCAAGGGCAAATGTTTAGGGATTCGAAGAGGGGAAGATGTGGAGATGCCTTGGTGTGATTTTCAGGATCATTGGAAAATTTTGTTTTTTTAGCCAGAATTTCGATTGAAAATTCGACACGTTCAGCTAGGATTTGAGACAAATTAAAGCCAGATACTAGGAGAAGAGGAAAAGAGGAATCTAGGGTGTTAATTTTGGAGCGATTGGAGGCGGCGTCCAGAGTTTTGGAGATTCGAAGTAAAGGGCTGGGATTTGAGCCATGGGGGTTTGGGGTTCAGAAAGAGGAGAACGTGGGGTAGATATGGTGTAATTTTCAGGCGATTTGGACGTTGGCCGGCGCCGGCGGTGATTTCCGGCCGGCGGCGATAAGGTGGAAGACGGTGGAGATACAGTGGTTATGCACCTGCGTTACAAGGAAGGGGGATGATACGAGGAGGAGGGGTTATGTCTTTTTGATTTAATTAAAAAATTTCGACCGTTTAATAATTAACCAAGGGAGGCTGTGGATCGTTGGATCAAAAGAAATGAAGGGCTGAGATTGAGCTTGCCTAAACGGCGTCGTTTTAATTTGAGGAGGGCAGGCCGGGTTAATAGGGTGTGGGCTTGGTCCGGTTTAGGGAAAAAATTGGGCCAAATTAATTAAAATGGCCCAAATTCAGGTTTTTTTAATAGGCAGCCTTTTTTCTTTTACTTATTTTGTATTTCATTTTGTATTTATTATTATTTTTTTTTGATTTTATAAAACTAAAGACCTAATATATTTCAAAGTTAAACTAATTAATTCCTAAAATGTTTAAATCTTATTTAAAAATAAACTCATGATAAATTCAACAATTATCAATTAAAATGTATAAAATGGACTATTTTTGCTATTTTTCATGTTATGTTCTAAAAAAACTTAACCCCTAATTAACTAAGATATGAGATTAAATCCTAAATGCAAATGCATATTATTGTATTTTCATATGAATTATCATGCACAGATAAAAATGCAACAATTAACACAAAATTCAACAAAATTCACAAATATTGTAAAATAATAAAGAAATAATTTTATTTGGAATTTTTTGGGAATAATTTGCTTAGGGCAAAAATCACATGCTCACAGCTGCCCCTCTTTGCCCGGAAACACGAAGAATTTTCGTGCAAAGACAAGTGAGCGGAAACGAGCGATTTTTGCCCGTTCGCATATTCCGTGTGAAGCATTTTTGAAACGTTTGATCGTGCCCTGATTCAGTGATTGCCTACATATCCTGGGCTAAACAGGAATCAGGTCAGTGTAGTTCGGGAGGGTTTGGTAGCTGGGACTACCAGGAGCTGTGATTGCACTGCTGTTGCTGCTGCTACTGCTTGCTGACCTCTTTATTACACCAAAAGGAAAATCAAAGCTAAGCTAGCTATGCCTATCAATTATGAGTTACAAGATTCCTATCTATAATATTCTTGAAACTTGATCTTGAGTTTTGGCTGATTTTGCTGTGGACTCTGATCTGAATCTTGATGCTCGTAAGTTGTAGGTGTTTACTTCTTTATGCAGCATTGGGTCAAGACAGGATCAGCGGAGCTTGTGACTACAATTTTGATTTTGAGCATTCAGCACCCTTGCTTGCTTCACATTTGAGTTCATTTCTTTTTGTTCTTTTCTTCTTTTCTTGATTCTGAATTTGAGATTTATTCCATTGGTCGTCTCGCACCTTGTGTATTGAGATCAACCTGCTTAAGATACCAAAACAAACAAACGAATGAAATTTTCTGCCCCAATTTTCACTAGAAAAATTTTGTGATTAGTTGTGACACATATCTAAGCAATTAAATCAGGATTGTGTATCACTGTGAATGAATCCAGGTTTTTTTCTGGGCCGGAATTCGGAAAGAAAAAGCTCCTTGGGTTATGCCAGGAGATCCTCTATTTTTGGGCCGAAATTTGGAAAGAAAAAGCTCCTCGATTTTTTGGCCGGGAGATCATCGGTTTTTTGGCCAGGATTTGGAAAGAAAAGCTCCACGATTTTTTGGCCGGGAGATCCTCAGTATTTAGCCGAGATTTTGAAAGAAAAAGCTTCGCGATTTTTTGGCCGGGAGATCCTCGATTTTTTGGTCGGGATTTGGAAAGAAAAAGCTCCACGGTTTTTTGGCCGGGAGATCCTCGATTTTTTGACCCGGATTTGGAAAGAAAAAGCTCCACGGTTTTTTGGCCGGGATTTAGAAAGAAAAAGCTTCACATTTTTTTTGGCCGGCAGATCCTCAGTTTTTTTGCCGGAATTTGGAAAGAAAAAGCTCCACGGTTTTTTGGCCGGGAGATCCTCGATTTTTTGGCCGGGATTTGGAGAGAAAAAGCTCCATAATTTTTTGGCCGGAATTTGGAAAGAAAAAGCTCCATGGTTTTTTGGCCGGGAGATCCTCGATTTTTTGGCCGGGATTTGGAAAGAAAAAAGCTCCACGGTTTTCTGGCCGGGAGATCCTCGATTTTTTGGCCAAAATTTGGAAAGAAAAAGCTCCACGATTTTTTGGCCGGGAGATCGTCGGGTTTTTGGCCAGAATTTGGTAAGAAAAAGCTCCACGGTTTTTTGGCCGGGAGATCCTCGATTTTTTGGCCGAGATTTGGAAAGAAAAAAGCTCCACGATTTTTTGGCCGGGAGATCCTCGATTTTTTGGCCGAGATTTGGAAAGAAAAAGCTCCACGGTTTTTTGGCCTTGAGATCCTCGGTTTTTTTTGGCCGGGATTTGGAAAGAAAAAGCTCCACGGTTTTTTGGTCGGGATATTTAAAGAGTGAGATCCTACGCTACCATGATTTGTTTTTCTTTTGGGGGTTTCATTTTCATTTATTTTCTTCTTCTTCTTTTTCTCCTTTTTTTTTCAGTTAGCAAAATGCATGGAAGAATTTGAGGAGGAACTTCCTTTTTTGTCGATTCCCTGTTGTAAAACTGTTTCAACGCTTGCGCATTTCATTTCTTTTGGATTGCACCTGCATTCTTGCATGGTTGCTTTGATTGCATCTGTTTTTAACAAAGAACAATTTGTTAGTTTGAAACAGTGGTTGGTTTTGTGGCCTTGATCATCCTATTTGCTTGATCCCAGCCCCTTTCCCGTTGAGAAGTTTGCTCCTTGTTGGCCTCGAGGGTGAATCTCTTTTCAAACTGACTGGATTTAACTCTCAGGGTTTTATTATGACTTGCCCATGTGGGCTCTGTCCTTTTCACTTTATTCTGCCTTCGGGACCTTTGTCTTTGACTTTATTTCTTTTCAAATATCTTTGCTTTGAGAACATCAAACACTATGGTCAGTCAGGATTGTCCTGACACACTCGCTAAGGCTGGACATTTTCTTTGACTCTGACCAGGCGGAGCCTGATAGAACCAATCCTGCCACCTTTCTTTGTAGTAATTTCGGGATCAGTGTTAAACCGAAAGGGATTCAAGGAAGAAATATACAAAAGGCAAGCGAATGAGTTTTAAAGAGAAGCGTCCCTTTCGGAGGAAAAGAAGGACTTATCTGGGGTGTGCATGCTAGCTTCAAATGAGCATGACATGCTTCTTGGACTGGACGCCCGACCCACACAAACTTTTCAGCTTCTCGTGAACCCATTAATTCCGTATTTCAAAACCAAGGAACCTTGCCAGGACTCTTTTAGTGGTGAGATGTCTTCTTTTCGACTGACAGCGCCCTTTGCGGGTTTTCGCCAATCGACCTCTCTCATTTCTCTTCTCACCGTCGCTCGATAGTGCTCTTTGCGAGTTTATACTAAGCGGACTCTCTCATTTTCATTTTCTCTACTCACCATCGCCTTATGGTGCCCGAAGGTTTTCATCGATAAGACTCTCTCATTTTATTTCTCTCAATTTGTATCAGATTCCAATAATGACATTTTCCACTTCCATGCCTTTGCCAATTGATCGGAAGGACGTGGACAAGGTCTTTGGGGTAAAAAGGATTTTGGGCGAAAATACAACTTTGGAACCGTTTTGGCGGATTCATAGCCGAACTATCATATCATCTGCCCCAGTTTCAACTTTTGGGGAAATTGGGATTTTTGTTTTGGTGTGACTGAATCTCAGGGAGAGGCTGCCTACGTACCCTTTCGGGATCAAGTCAAACGTAGTTCAAGCAAACACTTTTGTTTTTGTTTTTGTTTTATTTTTGTTATGTTTTTTGTTTTCTTTTTCTTTTTCTTTTTCTTTTTCTTTTTCTTCTCTTTTTTTTTTCTTTTTTTTCTTTTTCTTTTTCCTTTCTTCTTTCTTTTTCCTTCTTTTTGTACTTTCGGGTTCCAAAGAGGGTGACCAAAGAAGGGTAACCGGCTCAAAGGGTTTACGAAGGATTGATAGTGTTTGGGGTAGCGAGAAAGAAAGCCTTCGTCATCTCAATTACACAAAATCCATCACCCCAGGAGGTCTAGACATAGTACCTTTTTACTGCATCCGCATTGACTGCTGTTTCAGGATCATTTCCTTCGATGTTTCCCAAATACAGTGCTCCTCTTGGCAATATCTTCTGGATTATGTATGGACCCTTCCAATTGGGAGCAAACTTTCCTTTTGCTTCTTGGTGATGAGGGAGAATGCGTCTGAGCACAAGCTGTACCACTTCAAAGTTCCTAGGGCGTACTTTCTTGTTATAGGCACGGGCCATTCTTTGTTGGTACAACTGCCCGTGGCACACTGCGGCCATCCATTTTTCATCAATTAGTGATAGCTGCTCTAGCCGGGTTTTAACCCATTCATTGTCCTCGATTTCTGCTTCAACAATTATATGAAGCGAAGGGATTTCTACTTCTGCAGGTATGACTGCTTCGGTTCCATAAACCAACAAGTATAGGGTGGCTCCGATTGATGTACGCACTGTGGTGCGATACCCGAGTAATGCAAAAGGCAGCTTTTCATGCCATTGCCTGGAGTTTTGAATCATCTTTCTCAAAATCTTCTTGATGTTTTTATTTGCTGCTTCGATGGCACCATTGACTTTTAGCCGATAAGTGGTAGAGTTTCTGTGCGTTATCTTGAATTGTTCACATACCTCTCCCATCAAACGACTATTCAAGTTTGTTGCATTGTCGATAATGATAGTTGCAGGAATACCAAAGCGACAAATGAGATTGGAATGTACAAAATCTACCACCGCTTTCTTAGTGACCGCCTTGAGAGTGATGGCCTCAACCCATTTTGTGAAGTAATCAATTGCAACCAATATGAATCTATGCCCATTTGAAGCTTTCGACTCGATTGGCCCAATGATATCTATACCCCAGGCAACAAACGGCCAAGGTGCTGACATTGGATGAAGCTCCGTTGGAGGTGCATGAATTGAATCACCGTGCACCTGGCATTGATGACATTTTTGAATGAAGCTGAAGCAATGGCATTGATGACATTTTTGAATGAAGCTGAAGCAATCTTTCTCCATGGTTATCCAATAATATCCCGCTCGCAAGATTTTCTTTTCCAAAACATATCCATTCATATGGGGTCCGCACACCCCTGCGTGCACCTCATGCATAATTCTTCCGGCTTCTTCAGCATCAACACATCTTAGCAAGTTGAGGTTCGGAGTCCTTTTATACAAAATGTCATTGCTTAAAAAGAAACCACTCACATGTCGTCTAATGGTTCTCTTCTGTTCCCCAGTGGCTTGCTCGGGGTACTCTTGTGTTTTTAGAAATCTTTTGATATCATGATACCAGGGCTGAATGCTGGGTTCCACCTTAACCGCATTACAATAACCGTGCTTTTCTTTGATTTGAATTTCCAGGGGATCAATTTGAGCATTGCCTGGGTAAGGCAGCATTGAAGCTAAAGTAGCAAGTGCGTCAGCTAGTTCATTGTGGCATCGAGGAATGTATCTGAACTCTAATGACTTGAAGCGTTTAGTGAGATCTTCCACGTGTTTTCGGTACGGGAAATGTCTCGAGTCTCCCACTCCCCCTGTGCTTGTCGGATAATCAAGTCGGAGTCCCCCATGATCAATAAGTCTTCCACTTCCTGGTCGATTGCCATATTCATGACCATGATGCATGCTTCATATTCAACTGTGTTATTTGTGCAAAAGAATCGGAGTCTAGCTGTAGCTGGATAGTGCTAACCATTAGGTGATATCAAGATTGCTCCAATGCCTACACCTCTTGCGTTTACCGCTCCGTCAAAGAACATTTTCCAAGCACGAGTGTCTTCAAAGATAGGTTCTGCTGAATTAACTTCTTCATCTGGGAAGTATGTGCTCAATGGTTGGTACTCCTCATCAACCGGGTTTTCTGCTAAATGATCTGCTAATGCCTGGTCTTTCATTGCCGTACGAGTGACATAAACTATATCGAATTCAATGAGCAGGATTGGCCATTTTGCCAGTCTCCCAGTGGGCATTGGTTTCTGGAATATGTACTTCAAAGGATCCAACCTGGTTATGAGGTAGGTAGTGTGGGCTTGCAGATAGTGTCTCAACTTCTGAGCGACCCACGTCAGAGCACAGCATGTTCTTTCCAACAAAGTATACTTGGCCTCGTAGCTAGTGAACTTATTACTCAGATAGTAAATTGCCTGCTCTTTCTTGCCAGTTATATCGTGTTGCCCCAGAATGCAACCAAACAAATTTTCCAACACCGTCAGATACAAGAAAAGAGGTCGTCCTGGCTCAGGTGGGACCACCACCGGGGGATTTGACAGATATTCCTTGATTTTGTCGAAGGCCTCTTGACATTCGGATGTCCATTTGATTGCTGCATCTTTCTTTAATAGTTTGAATAGTGGTTCACACGTGGTAGTCAGTTGAGCAATGAACCGACTAATATAGTTTAACCTACCCAGTAAACTCATCACGTCCTTCTTAGTTTTCGGAGGGGGTAGATCTCGAATAGCTTTTATCTTTGTTGGATCTAGCTTGATCTCTCTTCTACTGACTATAAAACCCAAAATCTTGCCTGATGGAACTCCGAAGGCACATTTGGCTGGACTCAGTTCAAATCATACTTGCGCAGTCGCTCGAAGAACTTTCTCAAATCTCGAACATGGTCATTCTAAGTTCGAGACTTGATGATTACATCATCCACATACACCTCTATCTCTTGGTGCATCATGTCATGAAAAATGGCGGTCATCGCTCTCATATAGGTTGCCCCAGCATTCTTCAGCCCGAATGGGATGACCCGATAGCAGTAAGTGCCCCAGGGTGTAGTGAAAGCTATCTTCTCAGCATCTTCTTCATCCATCAACACCTGGTGATATCCTACGTAACAATCTATGAAGGACTGTATTTCATGTTTGGCGCAGTTATCAACAAGGATGTGGATGTTGGGCAGTGGAAAATTGTCTTTGTGACTCGCCATATTCAAATCACTTTAGTCCACACACACCTGGGTCTTCCCATCTTTCTTAGGAACAGGAACCATATTGGCTAACCAGGTAGTATATCGGACCACCCGGATTACCCTTGCTTTCAACTGTTTTGTGATATGTTCTTTGATCTTATCACTGATATCGGTTTTAAACTTTCTTTGCTTTTGTTGCACTGGAGGACAATCGGGGTAAATTGGCAGTTTGTGCACCACTAGATCTATACTCAGTCCTGTCATATCATCATATGACGAAGCAAACACACCTTTAAACTCAGCCAAGAGTTGGATTATTGCATCTCGAGTTTTCTCATCTGTGTGAATGCTTATTTTGGTTTCCCTTAGTTCTTCAGCAGTTCCCAAATTAACCGATTCAGTGTCATTCAGATTTGGCTTAGGTTTGTTCTCAAATTGTTCTAATTGTCGGTTTATTTCCCCAAAAGCCTCCTCTTCATCATATTCTGGTTCTTGATTCATTATTTCACAGTGAGACAACGTGTTTAAGTCGGGACATGAAGTCCGCAAGCATGTCATGTTATTTAAA
Source organism: Nicotiana glauca (assembly GCA_026770625.1). NCBI lineage: Eukaryota > Viridiplantae > Streptophyta > Magnoliopsida > Solanales > Solanaceae > Nicotiana > Nicotiana glauca. Next base: position 135,371 of record MU724056.1, on the reverse strand, counting down.
GCTACATTATTATAACTGAAAAGAAAAGATAAAAAGGGAAAAATAACAAAATCAGAGAGACTAAAGAGAAAAATGGACGATGAAATATTGATTTCATTTCTTGGAATTTTAGGAAGATAACAGGGTTAACATTCATGAATTCAAAAGACAGGAAACTAAAAGAAACATCTGAGTTACACCCTGAAATAACCCGAGATACAGCAAAGGTGACAAGGCTAATCTACCAGGACTCCCACCTGATCGGGAAAGGCGTAGCCTTCCAATTTTGGAGTTTGGCGTCTGGTCCCATGTAGATCACCTCAGCGGTGTTAGTCCCTTCCTCTGGCTGGACCATCTTGGTTTCATAAAGCATTTGCCTCATAGCTCCACATATATCTTCTATTTCATCAGTTGTGAACGTTTCATCAGCCTCTTCTATATCGTACTTGGGCTTGACAAAGGTCTCATAGAGATGTGGCAAAGATTGCGGCAAAATCCATCCATCTTTCTTTATTTCATTGGCCCATTTCTCATCATCTAGGGTAGGGTGGAAGCCTATCCGAAATACTTTTTTGCTGCAGGTAGTGTTACCGGTTCAGATATTCCTTGAAAAGCTTTTCCCAACCCTTTTCCTGGTTTGAAACCATGTCTAATCATTTCCTTGCTACCATGATCGAAGCATTGGATAAAAAAGGCTGGGGGCATGGATGTCCTTCCTCACACTGATCAGCTACCACGATTTCGAAGGCTTGATAGACAATATGCTCACTTCCCTCCCTTGCTTCCAAGCATGGAATAGATGGGTCACTATATATGGATTGCTTACCTTCCCCGTGGACCACGATCTCCTGATCTTCATGCTCAAATTTCACCATCTGGTGAAGGGTTGAGGGCACAGCTCATGCGGCATGGATCCAAGGCCTTCCCAGAAGAAGATTGTAAGATATATCCATGTCCAGCACTTGGAAGGTCACCTCAAAATCCACCGGGCCTATGGTCAGTATCAAATCAATTTCACCAATGGTATCTCTTTTAATCCCATCGAAGGCTCTCATGCAAACATTATTTGGACGAATCCTTCCCGTTCCTATTTCCATTCCTTGCAAAGTCAAAAGTGGGCAGATGTCAACCCCTGAGCCTCCATCCACCATAACCCGCTTAACGTAATAACCTTCATATTTGACTGTCAGGTGCAAGGCTTTATTGTGGGCAGCTCCTTCTGGAGGTAAATCACTTTTACCGAAGGAGAGTTGGTTGATAGCGAAGAATCTTTCTGTCATCCTTTCAAGTTGTTCAACCGAAGTCTCGGCAGGCACATATGCTTCGTTCAAAGTTTTCATGAGGATCTTCTGATGTTCCGCAGATTTGGTCACTAGTGACAGCAATGACACTTGCTCAAGACACTTCCTCAATTGGTCTACTATTTCATAGTCTGGCATTTTCATCTTCTGAAAGAACGCCTCTGTTTCTTTAGTGCTTACCGGCTTCTTAGATGGAAAACGCTTTCGTGTGGCACTGTTTATCTCTTGTACATTTGAATATTTTTCAACAGGGATTGTTCCTGGTAGTTCTCCTGAGATTTCCTTGCCTTTGTATGTGACCACTGTTTGTTGGTAGTTCCACGACACTGTAGAGGGGTCAGTCATGGGCTTCTATGGTGCGCGTCCAATAACCACCGACTCACTCAACTGAGGTGGTTTAATTGTCCCCCGTGCCACATAGGCCCCTTTCACCACATACATTTGTGTCCCTTTCTTCACTTAATACTTCCTCGAAGTGCTCACAACTAGGGGTTTCTCTTGGCGACCTCACGGAACATAAAGAACCTCGTGTTTAGGAGGTACCGCCTCTCCTTTTGTCTCAGTTTTCTCCTCAGGCTCAATTTTGACAGCTTTATCCTTCTTTCCCTCTTTTTCCTGCTTTGAGGCTACCATGGGCTTCCTTTTGGCATTGGCAATAGTAATTATGGCTTTCAGAGCCGGGTCAAAGTCTCGGTCTTCACAAATCATGCCAATTACCGGCACGTTGTTGTGAGCGAGCCAGGGATTATTGTTAACATTCGGGGCTTCTTCATCCCTCAAAACTATTTTCCCTTATTCAATCAAATCCTCCATAGCTTTTTTCAATGTCTAGCAGCTGTCAGTATTGTGCCCTTCAACCCCTGTATGATAGGCACAATGAACACCTCGTTGATAGGCTTGAGATTCTAGATTCAGACTGTTTTGGGGAATAGGCCGTAATAGGTTAATCTGGACGAGCTTCGGGAACAAACTGGAATATGGTTCACCAATCAGAGTAAAATTTGGTCGCCTGGGCGGTTCCCAAGGGCGAAAATTATTTTGTGGTGGTCGAGGGTTGTATTGGTTTTGGTAAGGAGGCTGGTTTCTTTGGAATAGAGGTGGGTTTCGATTAGCTTGTGGTTGCGGGCGGCCGAAAGGTTGAGCATTCATTAACGCATATGGTTGAAGAGCATAAGTCATATCTGTGTGAGGGTAATAGTGCTGAGGGGCTCTTTCTAAGAACACCGGTCTAGGATCCCGTTACCTCCTTCCGCCCGATGCCGCCATCACTATTTCTTCTTTCTTCTTTCCCTTAGCCATTCCTCCAGATCCGCCTTGGATGGCTTGGGAGGTTGCTCTTATGGCTGACTGGCTCAAGATTATGCCTTTTTTTAGCCCATTCTCTACCATTTCTCCGATATTTATTGCCTCTGCAAAAGGTTTTCCTATAGCGGACATCATGTTTTGAAAATAATCTGCCTCCTGAGCCTGTAAGAAGACAGTGACCATCTCAACCTTATCCATAGGAGGCTTCACCCTTGATTCCTGTTCACGCCACTTGATTGCATATTTACGGAAACTCTCTGAGGGATTTTTCTTTAGGTTTGCCATGGAATTCTTGTCTGGCACAATGTCTATATCGTACTGAAATTGTCGGACAAAATCTCTGGCAAGGTCATCCCAGATATGCCATCGAGATATGTCCTGATCCATGTACCACGCCGATGCTATGCGCACCAAGCTTTCTCCAAAGTAAGCCATTAATAACTCTTCTTTTCCACCAGCCCGTGCAATTGATTACTATACTTTTTTAGGTGAGCAATGGGATCACCATTTCCATCATACTTTTCGAACTTTGGCGTCTTGAATCCCATAGGCAGGTGCACATGAGGGAACATGCACAAATCATTATAAGAAACACTCTTCTGCCCGCTTAGACCTTGCATATTTTTTAGACTTTGCTCTAAACTCCTCATTCTTTTTGTCATTTCATCCTGCTCCGGGGCTTTAGGGGTTTTGTCCTGCCCCTGTATGATCTCATATGGTTCCGAGAGTAGACATATTGAGGATAGTGAGGAGGGTCGGCCTGAAAAATTGGATTCTAAAATGTGAAGACCAAAGGGTCAAAAGCATATTTTGGTAGCGATGGTTGGGTAGTTACAGAAGATGGTGGAGCTGTGAAGATGTTGGGAACAATTCCAGATGGGAACACTTAGGGATGATCTTCAGAGGGTGTTCCAAAAAAGTTAGCAGTCATGGTAGGTTGACTCAGAGGGATATTTGGGCGGCTGATGGGGACAGTAGTAACCCCTCTAGATCTTGGGAATAACTCCGGGAATCCGAGGATATTGCTTGGGGGTTCCTTCCCGTTGTCCCAAGCATCCCACATTTCCATAAAACACAAGCGCATGATCCGATTTTCTTTAGCTGTATAGGATTCAGAGGCCGGGATCCCAGAGATTGGGCTATCTTCAGGTATGGGGACTGTAGGCAAGGTCATTTCAGATGACATCTCTTTTTTTCCTTTGGATCTGGTGAAGTATCGATGCAAGGCCAAAATACCACAAACCAACAGCGATTTCTAAAATATCAGCTGGAATTTGACAGCAACAAACGGTTAGTTATGAAACAAGTAACAGATAGGTAACTGCACGTTGGAGTGTGATGCACCTATACAGTTAAATGGATATCTTCATGTTTGCTACGGTTGCATGCGTCATCCTGACTTTTCTTCTTATTCCTTTTCTCTCTTCTCTTTCTTTTTGTTTTGCTTTCTCTCATTTTCTTTTCCTGCTTTTTCCATTTTCATTTTCTGCTTTTTCTTTTCTTTGGCCATGGTTTTCGCTAAATGCCTTATTTTCCTCCTTTGTGTTTCTTTTTCTCTCTTGCTTTTCCTTTTATTCACTTCCCTCATATTTCTCTTTTTTTTTCTCTTTTTTCTAGGATTACGATTGAATCTTATGTAGATTGCCTACGTATCATGACCCCGCATGAATCAGACCAAGCGTAGTTCTTGCAAATAAATGCAACAGTAAGAAAACAATTTTTGGGAATTTTCAAATTGATAACAAATGTGGTTACAAAAGCTACTAGACTATTTGTTTTTCTTTTCTTGCAAAAGGAAATTACAAAAATAGACTCAAAAGCAAAAATACAAACTCGATTAACTAAGAGTACATCAATGCTTCAAATCCTGAGGCCTGCGGAGCATCGTTCGTTATTGCCGTGGGCCTGCGTGCGAGACCCATTTGTAACTGATCTAAATCATTCATGACTTGGCGAACAAATATTATCACTGAGGCAAAGGTCGCAGTACGACCCATTCGCTCGCCGACCTGACACTTCATGACAATATAATGGGCAATGTTTCTGATCCTTTCTCTGATTTGGCCCTTTTCCTGGAGGAGTCGGCTTATTTGTTGTGTACGAGCTTCTAGCACCTGCGTGTCCTAGAAGTGCAAATCTTGTAGCAGTTTAATTTCCTTTTCCATTTCTGCAATTAACCTATGGCACTGGTTCATTTCGATTTGGAATTCTTTATCCCGCTGGGCTGTTTTTTTTTTCTATAGTATTCATTTTTTCCTTCATCTTGGCAATGGTCCCCTCGTAGTTTCTTTTCATTTGCTGCACAAACTGGGCTCTCTCATCAGTCTTTTTGGCCCACTGCGCCCGAAGTCTTGACATATTTCCCTCGAATTTTCTAGTTCTTCTTGGCAGTCTGAAATTTGTTTCCTTAAACCTTTGATTAGCCTCTCATCAGATAGACTTCTTTCTTGATTCCGGGCATCTATTTTCATTTGCTTAATTTGGGCTTTGAGCGTTTCGTTCTCCTGAGCTAATTTCCTTTTATCGCCCTCGTCGGCTGCAGCCTGTACACTTTTGTCGAATTGGAGGTCCTGGACCTGTTGTTCTAACCGTCCTATTTTAGCTTGGTACTCCTTCTCCTTTGCTTTCCAATCCCATTGAATTTGGACCCCGTTCGTAAACTGCTGCACGTGCAGTATTTTAGTGGGTCATTCTGGGATTTGAAATCTTTTGCCAAACCATGTCAGGTACTTGGGATCTACCTCGCCTATAGGTTGGTCTTGTATTATGGTTTTTGGCTGAAGGAACCGGCACTCATTCCATATTTTTTGGATTCCACCTTCAGGAAATGCAGCCTTTGGGCCCAATTCAATAACTTGCTCACTCAGGTCTTCATCATTATGCACTGTTTGGAATCATCCAAATTGTCGCAAAACCCGGTAAGGAGCATAAGGCTGTATGCTTCGGATACCCATCAAAAGAATATAGGGGACCTCTGCTGATGTATATATAGCTTCAGTAGCGAGAAGCCAACCATAAGCTCATTCGACTTTATCTGCGGTCAAGGATCTTAAGCATGATGACCGGGCCTCAGTACTTTCAGGGAACTCAATACCTGTCACCCGGGTCCCAAATTCTGCAATACAACTCAACCTGGTTAAACCGTAGTTCATATAGCCTGTGCGGTGACAGAGGTGTTCTTGCATCCACAACTGTAAGAGCAAATTGCAACTTTGAAAGAATTTCTTGCCTTCGCAACATTTGGTCAGAGCTCGGTACATTTCTGCTATAATCAGAGGTACCACTGTGCTAGTAGGTTTTTTCATGGAAACATCTAGCATCCCTACCAGGCCAAGGTCTATGTGACCATCTTTTCTCGGACAAACCACCACTCCCAAAAAGGCCACCATAAAGGCTAATCCCCGTCGAGCATCCCATTTGTCTTTATTTCCGGCATATGTCAAGCCGGTGTTGGGCTCCTCGAAACCTTTTAGGTTACCATACCGATGATATTGGAAATGCAATGTACAACACCCTTCGGCCAGATGCGGGTCCTGAATATCCCGGCTAATGTTTAACAAATCCAAGAACCTATGAAGGGTTACCGATCGTGGTGCAGGGTATCTTCCTTCCAGGTTCCCGTTGAAACCCACATATCCCGCGATCTCCTCTAATGTAGGTGTGAGTTCAAATTCTAAAAATCGAAATACGTTACGGGTCGGGTCCCAAAATGGTATTAGTGCCTCAATGATATCTTTCCTCGGTTTGATGTTCAGTAGATCAACTAGACCGCCCAAAACTTTAACCACGGTATCTCTGCTTCTTTTTTCTAGATCGTGCCACCACATGTGAAGTTTCAAGAGGATCTCACTCAGGACTGAGAAGGTCTCGATGTTACTTGAAGTCATCCTGCACGTTTATTAAAAAAAGGGAATTTTAATGACTTATTTTTACAAACTGGCTATTTTTGCAAAATTCTTTATTTAATCAAAACAAGGATTTGGTTTTGCGAATACGGCCTTTCAGCACTTCTGAGGGGAAAATTTTAAGGTTGTGCCCGCAAACTATTAAAAAATGACTCAGGGTGGCTGTTCTTGCAAAAACAGCCTTCCAGCGCCCTTTTGGGGACATTCGGCTTATTTTAACAAGAATGGCGTCACCCGACTTATTTTGACAACAAATTAAAATTTTGACATTTTTTTGGCTATTTTTGCAAAAGGGAGGTTGGACCCAATGAGGGTTGCCTATGTATCTCACATCCGGTGAGAATCAAAGCAGCGTAGTTCGGTCAGATTTGCCAAAATTATAACTATTTTTTGAACAACAATTTCTTTCTGTTTTTCCAAACATTTTCTCTTTTTTCTATTTTTTTTTATTTTTCAAAAATCCAACAGCATTTCGATGCTATTTGGGCATTGGGTTTTTCACAACAAATGGTTACCTCACATAGTCCTAACACTGCTATTTTTCTCAATTTTCAAGCCGGTCAACATCCAAAGCTGAGAAAATAAATGCGCAAGTAGCACGTAAGATGCATCAGTATGGTCGATTCATTTTAGGTCACCTGTCCTAGACGGACCCAACCCCTGTGTTGATTCCCCTAAGTCAAATGTACGTGATGCAAACAAACGTCCTACTAGGGATCCGGCATGAGGTTCTGTTCTTCTAGGTTTGAACCCTAGGTTTATTGTTCTAGACCTGGCTTAGCCGAGTGGACAACTCGAGCTGAGGGGGAGGCAGCGTACCGGGGATACAGAAGCTCCGCAGGCTTAGCAACTTATCCAACCTCGTTCTATATTGGGAAAAACTATAAACAAAAGAGAAGTTACATGAAGTGCACCCTTCTCCATGATGTAGAAGACTCAGAAAGAGGAAGGAATTCAAGACAGTTTATATACAATTTCAACAAATGTCAAAGCGGTAAAACATTTAGCACATATAGCATGGAACATGTAGAAAAACCAGATAAAGCCAAATATAACAATTGTACTAAGCACGAATTCTTGAACCCTGAATCAAAATTCTGGGTTCGTGTCGCCAGCAGAGTCGCTAGAGCTGTCACACCTACCCCGAAGAATAAGTGTATAAGAGAGTTTTTCCATTCAAAGTGACATTATTCGAAATGTGATTATTTATTTATTTTTAGACTCGCCACTTGGGATAGGATTGGCTTTTGGTGTCCCAAGTCACCGACTTAATTTGAATCCCAAATCGAGGAAAATTTCGACTTCCTAGTTGGAGTCTGCGAATCAGAAATTTTGTGTAAGGAATTCTGTTGACCGAGGGAAGGTGTTAGGCACCCCCGGACCCCGTGGTTCTAGCACGGTCGCTTAAATTATTATAAATGGCTAAAAATCTAATTTTTTATACATGTTCCAATTTATAGTGAAATTTTATAATTATTTACCGCTTTTTAACAATTTTTACGAAAGTGAACATCGTTTAAAAACGTGTTTTAGAATCACATCGAATGAAATGCACCCAGATCCTCGACACATTCTTATTCAACGTGTTTTGATTTGGATTTGGGTTGCATGAAATGCACACCCGTATTTAGGAAGGTAAGATTATTAAAAACGCGCCTAAATGACTAACGTCTTTTTATCTTTGTGGGAGGCCGTAAAATTTGCTAAACAGCATACCCCAAGTCCTAAGTATTTTTATATAGACAATTAATGAGGGCCCCGTAATTTATGGGTTTGTTTGGCGAGGCTCATCTCATTTTTTATTAAAGGCCAACCTAAAGCAACTATGATTTTTTTTATATTATTTGCCTCTAAAGGGTTAATTAATTTACATATATAGATTCAAACCTCAAATTCAAGTCCGATTTCAAACAAAAGGGAGGACCCTTTTAATTTGAACTCGCCACCTAATTTGAAGCCCAAATTTATATTTGCGAATCAATTCCCCATGTTCCTAGTATACTTTTAAAAGGGTTTCGATTAATAACAAACTTTTTGGGCCTTGAAAATGGCCCAAAGAAAGACCATGGCACAGACGTGCATAAGAAGAAGATCAGTCCGGCCCATGTTCCGAAAAAAAAAAAAAGCTGAGCTGTGGGCACAAAATGAGCCCAATCTCAAAGTGAGGAGAAAAATGCATAGGCCTAATGCCCGTTGGTATCAACACAGACGGATCACCCGTTTTTCAACAAATCCTAACAAGAGAAAAGGAAATGCAGAATCATTCAAGTTGACAGGCCATTGATTAACCAAATTCTGATTTCATGCTTCAATCGTTTTATTCACTTACTATTGATGAGTTTCTAACTACTTCCAAAGCGAACATTAAAATGAAATGTAGAATCAAGTTCAGCTGTATAGACAAACTGATTTGTGCGGCTTAATTACTATACATGAATAGGAGCCATCGATTTCAAACTGAATATATGGAAATAGCATATTCACATCATGATTTCAAACTTGGAAACAACATATTGAAATACGAAAACCATTAGACCCTTTTAAAACTACTGGAAGTAAGCTGCCCCATATTACTTTACATTATATTAGCAACAATCAAACCAAATTATTGATTACAGAATCACACACCCACAAGAACTACTTCAACATTTTGTATATCTAAAACAGTCCCTGATTTTTACAGAGTTTTAGTGATAACAAAAAAACAATTAGATGATAGAGTACTATTTAAATGTGACAGAACTATTAGAAATTCAAGTACACAGTAAAAGGATCGTCCTCAATTCATTTCATGTTCCAATCATGTGAAGGTACAGCCATAAGGTCTCAAGTCATGTACCTGGATTCGAAATGAAAACAAAAGGAACGATAGGTCAGCAGCAATAACTGGAGGCCTCAACAGCAATGTATAATAACCAACAGCCCAGGAGTAAGTTTAAAGTCCAGAATATTCGATAGCTAATAGAGAACATAGCAAATCACTCCAAAACCAGCGTGAATAAACCCACAGAAGCTCAAAATCTAATTCGAAATACTCCTGAATCCTTAGTACAGCTATGCTCAAACTGAAACCTACTTAATAGGACCAAATTCACTCGAATTGAAGCATCGAAGAACCTCTAAATAATTTTAAGACTCGATCATAGAGCAAAAATGAAGAACACCAAATAGGAACTTGAAAATGATTGAAATAGGCAATGAAATAGTAAAATGTTTTTGGGTTTTCCTATTTTTCTATTGTTTTTGGATTTTTGCAGTTTTGAATTTCAAAATGCTGATCTGAAAATTGGAGAAAAATAACTTTGAGAGGGAATTTTTTATGGCTGGAAACTCTGGGAATTTCCAGGGGTGTGTAAACTTTTGAATTTTCTGGGGGTCCAAACTTGTTAAACAAGGCATGTTGATGCCTTTTTATAGGCAAAATTAGGGTGCAACTTCAGATTTTTATTTTTCTCTTTTAGTCCTTCATTATTTTCAGTTTAGTCCCTTTATTTTTAACTTGTTATCCAAGTAATGTTTTAAACTTCCTGAAATGTAGACTTAAGTCTTATTTTGGAATGTCCTAGAAGGTTCTATCATGTTCGTATTCCCTTTAAATCCCTAAACTACCCTTGCCTGATATATACAATTACCAAATCTAATAAAACTACCCTTTCCCATGCCTAAACTACCCTTAAACCCCCCTGAAATTACGAAGCCTTACCCAATCCTTTACCCTACTTGAAGTTAACTATGATTAACCAAATAATTGAATTCATTCAGCTATATCCAATCACCCTAACAATTTACTTGAAAAAAAACGATGAACTAGAGAACAATTACGGATTCAAAACACAAAACCAAACTTTTAAAAACCTAATTAACCCTAAGTTTAAAGAATTCAAATCACAATGAAACCAACAAATTATCATTATTAGAAGAAAACAAACACATTAAAATTAAATCGAAACTAATAGAAAATCCATTTAAACTAATAATTTGAACCAATTACACTAACAATTAAACACTTAAACAGAATAAAAAATGGAAATTGAAATTAAACCAATTAAATCAAAAAGATTGGAAGAACTTACTGATTTTGCAATTAAGCCATCTGGATTTCAATTCAACCCCGGAATGATGTGAATGTGTGTTCTTCCATAAAAACACACAAACACATTATCTCGAAGTTAAACTCGAGCTCTGAACTCAAAAATTTTGAGGAATCCCAAATTTCTTAGGGTTTGCCGGTCTAAGATCTGAAATTCGAGGAGCTTGGTTGTGATTCAAGGGCAAATGTTTAGGGATTCGAAGAGGGGAGGATGTGGATATGCCTTGGTGTGATTTTCAGGATCATTGAAAATTTTTGTTTTTTGGCCAGAATTTTGATTGAATATTCGACATGTTCGACTAGGATTTCAGACAAACTAAAGCTAGATATGGGGAGAGGAGGATAAGAGGAATCTAGGGTGTTAATTTTGGAGCGATTGGAGGCGGCGGAGGCGGCGTCCAGAGTTTTGGAGATTCGAAGGAAAGGGCGGGGATTTGAGCCATGGGGCTTTGGGGTTCGGAAAGTGGAGAATGTGGGGAAGATATGGTGTAATTTTCAAGTGATTTGGACGTTGGCCGCCGGCGGCGGCGATTTCCGGCCGGTGGCGATAAGGTGGAAGACGGTGGAGACACGGTGGTTATGCACCGGTGTTACAGGGAAGGGGGATGATACGAGGAGGAGGGTTTATGCCTTTTTGATTTAATTAAAAATTTCCGACCGTTTAATAATTAACCAAGGGAGGTTGTGGATCGTTGGATCAAAAGAAATGAAGGGCTGAGATTGAGGTTGCCTAAACGGCGTCATTTTAATTTGAGGAGGGCAGGCCGGGTTAACAGGGTGTAGGCTTGGTCCGGTTTAGGAAAAAAATTGGGCCAAATTAATTAAAATGACCAAAATTCAGGTTTTTTTAATAGGCAGTCTTTTTTCTTTTACTTATTTTGTATTTCATTTTGTTTATTTTATAAAACTAAAGACCTAATATATTTCAAAGTTAAACTAATTAATTCCTAAAATTGTTTAAATCTTATTTAAAAATAAACTCATAACAAATTCAACAATTATCAATTAAAATGTATAAAATGGACTATTTTTGTTATTTTTCATGTTTTGTTCTAAAACAACTTAACCCCTAATTAACTAAGATATGAGATTAAGTCCTAAATGCAAATGCATATTTTTTTATTTTCATATGAATTATCATGCACAGATAAAAATGCAACAATTAACACAAAATTCAACAAAATTCACAAAAATTATAAAACAATAAAGAAATCATTTTATTTGGAATTTTTTGGGAATAATTTGCTTAGGGAAAAAATCACGTGCTCACAAGCACGCTTACATGTGTTAGCCTTGTCGGCTACTTTTTATACTTGCAGACCATTAAGTATTTTCCGCATCTATGATTCATTCAGACTCTTTAGTAGATTATCATGTTTTATATTTACCTCTAGCTCGTAGTTATACCACATGTTGATCCATCCACATAGTTGGTTCGCTCAGTCACATGCAGTCAGGCACCGAGTATCGTGTTATACCTAGACCATGGTTCAGGGAGTAACAAAGCTTGGTATCGGAGCCCTAGGTTCAAGAGTCCTAAGAAGTCTATGAAACCGTGTCCAGTTGGGTCCCTTTTATGTGTATGTGCGCGCCACACATGTAAATAGTTTACCACCAAGACATCTAGGATTGTTCCATTTCTTTCATACTCTAGATCGTGCAATTAGAGCTATGCTTTTAGGAATCTTTTTAACCCATGCAAATTGCGTATTTCAGAAAAATGCCTGCAAAAAGAAAGTACATCAGGAGGGCCTCAGCTACTAGCCAGGTGGCCATGACTAATGCTTCTTAGGAGTAGGACACTCCGGCCCAGTGGGTTGCATCGGGCTTAGTGCCGAGTGCTTTAGACATAGATATCAGGGGAGTTATCCAGTTGCTCACCCAGATTGTTGCTACTCAAGCTCGAATGTATGGAACAAGTGATGTTCATGAGACGGCCAGTTCCAGGTCTAGGGAATTACTCTACATGAAACCTTCCGTCTTCACAATCTCCAAAAAGGAAGAGGATCCGCAAAACTTTATTAAAGAGGTTTAGAAGATATTTTGAGTGATGCATGCTACAGACTCTGAGGCAGCAGAGCTTGCTGTGTACCAGCTTAAGGATGTTGCCAACACTTGGTATGAAACATGGGAAGAGTCCCGAGGTGAAGATGCGGCTCATGCGACTTGGAAGGAGTTTGCAGATATGTTCCTTGAGCATTTTCTACCCATTGAGGTCGTGGAAGCTAAGGATTTGGAGTTTGAGAGACTCAGACAGAATTATATGAGTGTGAAAGAGTACTACCTCAAGTTTGTCTCTCTGGTCAAGTATGCTCCGGAAATGGTACGTGATATGAGGGCCAGAGTTAGGCAGTTTATGTTGGGACTTTCAGATGATTTATTTGCTGATGCTAATATAGCTGCTCAAAATAATGACATGACCATCACTAAGATGGTTTCTTTTTTCAAGGGAACGAAGACAGGTTGAAAGAAGAAGAGCGGCTACAGAAAGAAAAGGACAGGGAATTCAGCAAGAGACCTAAGTCTGCAGGAAATTTCAGCCATGAGGGATCTCAACCAGGACTCAATCGACAGTTCTTGAAGAAATCAAAATCAGGACCCGCTCCATCTTCAGCTAGTGCACCGGTTCAGATGTCTAAGTTTAACAAGAAAAATAAAAATATCGGAGCAGCAGGCTCACAATCACAGACTAGTGTGGCTACAGAGGCCTTGAGTACCCTACTTGTAACATGTGCGGTAAGAAGCATCCAGGGGTATGTTGTTTGGGCACAAATGGTTGCTTTGGGTGCGGTGAGTAGGGCCACTTCTTGAGGAATTGTCCATCAGCAAAGCAGAACAATGGAGGCAATGTAGCTCAGTGCACTAATTCAGCTACTCCTCATAACTCTCAGGCCCAATAAGGGCATGGTGCAACAATGTCTAGTAATGTTGGCGGTGGTCAAAACCACTTGTATGCACTGGCAGGCCGTCGGGATACAGAGGCTCGTGGAGATGTTGTCATATGTATGCTAACAATATTCAATTTTGATGTTTATGCTCTTATAGATCTAGGATCGACCTTATCTTATGTAACCCTATATATTGCTAAGAAATTTAGGATAGAACCAGAAAAGTTGTGTGAACCCTTTGAAGTGTCCACTCCAGTTGGAAAATCAGTTATAACAAGGTGTATCTATAGGGGATGTCCAGTCAGGGTGTATCATCGTCTTACTGCAACAGATTTAGTAGAATTGGAGATGGTAGACTTCGATGTGATCATGGGCATAGATTGGTTAGAGTCATGTTATGCCACAGTGGGTTGTAGAACCAAAATAGTAAGTTTTGAATTTCCCGGTGAACTAGTCTTAAAATGGAAGGGTGATGCAGTAACACTTAGGGGTAGGTTTATTTCCTATCTTAAATGCAAAAAGCTGATCTCCAAGGGATATATCAATCAACTGGTTCGAGTTAAGGATGCAGATGCTCTGATCCCCACTATCCAGTCGGTATCAATTGTAAATGAGTTTCCATAAGTGTTTCACGGAGATCTCCCTGGAGTCCCTCCCGATATAGAGATTGACTTTGGAATTGATCTACTTCCAGGCACTAAGCTGATATCTATTCTGCCTTATAGAATGGCTCCAGCAGAATTGAAAGAGTTAAAAGTCTAGTTGAAAGATCTTCTGGATAATGGATTTATAAGGCCAAGTGTCTCACCTTGGGGCGCACTAGTCTTGTTTGTCCTAAAGAAGGATGGGTCTTTGCGTATGTTCATTTACAACCGTCTATTGAATAAAATCACAATCAAGAACAAGTACCCTCTTCCCAGAATAGATTTATTTGATCATATTCAGGGTGCCCAGTGTTATTCTAAGATTGACCTCAGATCGGGATACCTCCAGTTGAAGGTTAAGAAATTTGATATTCCAAAAATATCTTTCAGGACTCGATATGGGCATTTCGAGTTTTTGGTAATGTCATTCGGTTCAGCGAATGCACCAGTAACTTTCATGGACATTATGAATAGGGTCTTCAAGCCTTATCTTGATTTGTTCGTTATCGTGTTTATTGATGACATCTTGATTCATTACCATAGTGAGACTTACCATGTAGAACATCTCAGAATTGTGTTGCAGACACTACAGGATCACAAGGTATATGCAAAATTGTAACGACCTGACCGGTCGTTTTGAGCTTTTGCACTTTGCTCAAAGGTTCTCGGGCATGGCTTGTCCTGTATGAGGTATTATGACTTATGTAAATCTCTTGTTTTTGTTTTCAGGGTAATCGAAATGAATTGGAAGAACAGTTCTAAGTTTGAAGCTTGAAATTTGAAAAAAAAGTTTGACCAAGATTTGATTTATTAGTATATGATCTGGGATCAAAATTTTTATGATTTGGTTGGCTCCTTTAGGTGACTTGGGACTTAGGAGTGTGATCGGAATGCATTTTAGAAGTCCGTAGAAGGTTTAGGCTTGAATTGGCAAAATTGAGATTTTGGCCTTTTTCGGTTGATAGGTGAGATTTTCATATAGGGGTCGGAATGGAATTCCGGAAGTTACACTAGCTTCGTTGTGTCATTCTGACATATGTGAAAATTTTCAAGTCATTCAGACGTGGTTTGGTTGGGTTTTTTTCTATCAAAAGAGGAATTTAGAAGTTCTTAAAATTCTTAGGCTTGAATCCGATGTGATTTTGGTGTTATGATGTTGTTTTGAGTGTTCCGAAGATTGGAACAAGTTTTAATGATGTTATGGGATATGTTGGCATGTTTGGTTGAGGTCTCAAGTGCCTCAGGTGAGTTTCGGGTGGTCAATCGGACAATTCAATGGTGTCTGGAGTTGCAGGTTTTGAGTTTCAGCTATTGCAGAAAATTCTCCTTTGCGATCACGTAGGGAGTATCGCGATCGCGTAGGGCTCTTATGAGAGTAGGTCAGGTTATTCTTCATGATTGCATAGCATGATTTGTGGTCGCATGAGTTGGGTGAGTGGTGCATCACATTCGCATGGATTTATCTGCGTTCGCGTAGGTTTACAGTTCTGAGCATCGTGTTCGCGTGGCCCTCACAATATTTGCGTATAGTAAATTTGAGGGCCTAGTAGATTGTGCTTCGCGAACGCGATGAAGGATTACAGGCCTGGGGCAGAATGTTTAAAAAAAGTGAGTTCGCAATTTTTGGTCTATTTTCTCCATTATTGAGCAATATTTGGAGCTTTTAAGAAAGAATGAAGAGGGAATCGAAGGGAAGCACTTAGAGATACGATTTTTGAACTCAATACTCGATCCTATGTCGATTCTTACTTATTAACCAAGAAATATGTGGAAATTAAAGCCTAGAATTGGGAAATTAGGGCTTGACTTTGGAGAGTGTAAATTAGGATTTGAAGGGGCAATTGAGGTCCGATTTTGAAGTTCTTGGTGTGTATGGACTAGTGAGAGGACAAGGATTCTGTTGATGTAACTTTTATCAGATTCCGAGATGTGGGCCCGAGGGGTGGCTCTGAACAATTTCAGAATTATTGATGTAAATTGGATATTTTCGAGTAGGCTTCATTCCCTTAGCATATTCTTATGGTTATGTACTGATTGTAGCTAGATTTTGAGCACCCGGAAGTCAATTTCTGACGGCAAAGGCATAGCGGGCTAGAGTTTGGATCGAATCAAGTTAAGTAATGATTGTAAATACTGTCCCGAGGGTTTAAAACCCGGATTACACATCGTTGTGTTACTTTGAGCTGACACACATGCTAGGTGATGAGGGTGGAGTTGTGCACCATTGGGGATTGTGACTTGGTCCGTGTCGTACGATTGTTAAGTCGCGTATTTGATTTGAAATCTTATTATATTCCATGTTCTAGAGACTTATATTATATTTTGGGTTGTATGCCATGTTTAGGGCCTTGTGCCAACCTGCTGAGACCCTTAGGGGAACGTTCACTATTTTTTCTCACTCTATTTGTTTTGAAAACATATCCTCAGTCATGTTTCACCTGTTTATTGTTTAAATCTTGTTTTATCACTTTATTTCTTAAAAATATGAAAACTATTTGAGCTGATTTCCCTATTTTACTGATGGTTCGAGTGATCGTGAGGTTGATGACTGAGATAGACCGAGGTTCTGATTGTGAGGTTGATAAATTAGATAGACCGAGAGTCTGATTGTGAGGTTAATGACTGAGAGAGGCCGAGGGCCCAGTGGTGAGGATTATATATCTATGGATCGGATTGCACGTCGTAGCTATATATATATATATATATATATCGGGTTGCACTCCGCAGTGATATAGCGTTTGGGTTGGAGGAGCCCCTCCGGAGTCTGCACATCCCCAGTGAGCGTAGTCGACTATATTTATGGGTCGGCTTGCGTGCCGCAGTGGTTACTATATGGTACCTATTGAGTGTGAGCGCTGAGTGTGAGCGCTGATTGATAAGATTTGATTCATGAGTGATTGAGAGGCTTGCCCGAGGGACGATAGATATATACCTGCATATGACTGATAGCTTTGCCTGAGAGGCCTAACTAACTTATTGATTTTCACTCCTTTTTAAAGTGAGTTTCTATCGAATATGTTGATTTAATGACTGCTTTCACTCAACTTTATGCTGAGCCTCAAACATGTTAAATAAGTGTTTTTAAACAACTTTCATTTAAGCTGGTTTTATGAGATGTTCAGAATTTAATCACTGATTTGGCTTTTGTTATTTCCACTGAGATTTTCATGTTATAAGGTGTTTATGGTTCCGGTTTTGTTCGAGGGTCTGTTTACGAACTATGTTTTTCCTGAATGGCTGATTATGGTTTTTATCTCTTTTATTTTAAATGGTATTAAACCCTTACTGAAACTGTTGGAAGGTATTTTCAAATGATTTTTACCAAAATCTCGATTTAAAATGAGACGGTTGACTTGCATTCTAATTTGAAAGGCTATTGTGCTTATTGAGTATATCATAAATGTGGATTCATTGTTTCCTACTGCTCAGTCTTTATTTACTCTTATTACTTACTGGGTTGGAGTACTCACATTACTCCCTGTACCTCGCGTGCAGATTCAGGCATTTCAAAACCCGATAGCAGGTGTTGATTGCTCAGACGCGGAGCCATCAGAGTTAGCGAGGTGGCTGCATGACGTTCGCAGCACTACTTCCTTCCTCTCATTTCCATTACTTTACTTAGTACATTTTTGACTATTTTGTTGTATTCAGACCTTGGTAGATGCTCATGGCTAGTGACACCTCGATGTCGGGCTTGTATGTTATTTCTCCACTGTTCATTTAGATTTATATTATGAAACATTTGTTTAATTAAAGGCTTAAAAATGACTCTTAATGATTAAAGATTTAATATGGGTGTTGTGTCGGCTGGCCTTATCTTTATTAGAGGCGTTATCATGACCGGGTCGGTTTAGGGTCGTGACAAGTTGGTATCAGAGCCTAGGTTACATAGGTCTTACGAGTCATGAATAGGTTTAGTAGAGTCTCGAGGATCGTTATGGAGACATCTGTATTTATCCTCAGGAGGCTGCAGAACCTTTAGGAAAAAGTTTACATCCTTGAAATTCTTATCGTGAGTCCTTGATTCAGTGTGAAAAGTGACTCTTTGAATTCCCTCCACGTGTTCGTATGCGCGCATGAGCACTCAGTATCCGATGTGCATTGATGGCTTATGATTTCCCGATCAAGGGGTGAGATATGATCTCCGTTTGTTGATGTTGGGCCAGTCTAGAAAACTCGAGGCCGAAATTTTTGCCTATAGCTTGAGCACCGAGGTGCTGATTGTATGAGCAATTATTTTTGAACTTATACGTTCAGTAGTGCCCTATTGGCAGAAGTAATGACTGGATAACTATGTGATGAGTATGTTATGACTACGAGATGTATCCATATGATTTGGAAGCAACAAAAAGGGTCCGCTGGAGGATAGAAGAACTATTAGGTGCTTGATTTCCACCTTGATTTGAGGTATAGCCCCGAGCTATGGGCGTGTGAAGAATCTTTTCATGTTTACTAGTTAGGAGTGAAGTAAATTTCATGATTGTGATATAAGTTCAGACTCAGGAAGAATAAGTGATTGTGTAATGTTTATGACGGTAAAAGGTATACAGAAATGTTATTGGAGGCAAATTAGGTGGGTTATCTCTTCCGGAGCATTCTGAGGTTGTGTGATCCTTATGTTGTCTGTTAGAAAATCTAATTTACAAGTGATATATATGTGTTGAAATCTAAATTTGGGTCGCTTAAGAGAGTGGGATCGATTGTTGCGAGGGTGAATGCTATATTTGTATAAGATTTAAAGTGCTAGATAGTTTGTGTTTTCACGAGCTTATGAAGGATTGAGTCTAATCTCACTATGGTATTATGGAAGCAACAAAGTATATGCATTATACGTTATTGTGTGTGTTTTAATCTGTGGAATCGAGCCAAGTGGGGGAGTCTATTATTGTTTAGTTGATTGCAGAGTTATGTGCTATGATGGTTCCAGTGTCAAGCGTACTAGTGAATTAGTTATGGCTTTACGGAGACTGAGGCCGAGGATGTTTCGAGTAAAGGAAAATTTTGGCAAAAGTTATGTCATGCTTCATAGGTGTATGAGAATCACGGAATGTCTTGAGTTGTTGTTGGTAATGGATACTCGGTACATAGAGCAAGAAGTGGCTTGGTTGTTCTAGGATGAGGTTACACTCTACGGTGCCAGAATGCTATTGAGGCACAGGTGGTTCTGTTCGTTTGATTAGGCTAATTGCAGTTTGAATAGAGTGAATGGCTCTCGAGAATGGTTCTAATGTGTTCAAGATTCTACATGTAACAATTGGGTATTTTAAAGTTGTATATGTGGTTAGAAACTGAGTTTTCATTAGAACATGTCAAGACTTGTGGTATTTTCTATATTAATTATGGGATTCTATGTATCAGTATCAGGAAGGTAAAGATAACGAATTTAGATTCGCATGAAGTCTCTTCAGAGTAAAGTATTTTTAATGTGGTGCTTATGGGAATATTTAAGAGAGTATTCAACGGCTTATGAGCCTTAGACGGTGTAGTTTTGTGCTTCGGTCTCGTGTGGTGAGTCGGGATTATGGAATTGTGCGTCATAGCATAAAGAAGTGTCAAGCTGACGGTAGATTAGAAGGAAACTCGGATAGATGGGATAGCTTGGTAGTAGGCCGGATCGGTGTGGTAGGGATATGATTAGTTCTTTGGATGCTTTCTAGGTAATGAGTTTCTACAGGTGTTTTGCTGCAATGCTATTGATCTTAGAGGAATGCGTAGCTTGGTTGAGTTAGAAGGATTTAGTCCTGACAGTTTAGTGTTGTGCAAATGGAATTCGGAGAGCTCTAGTTGGTTTCCACCATAGATAGAGAGGTATATTTTCCTATTGCCATGAGGAGCATGAGATGTATAGTGATGTTCTTCTAGATGGGATCAATGGGAAGTTCTTGGCTAGTGGAGTACATAGTTGTTTGTGGGTCGGAAGGGATACAAAGTTCTTATGGTTATCCTAGGATGGTACGATTTATGCGGTATGTTGTGTGGGATTGAGATTGGCATGTGTAAGGTCACGATTCAGATTTGAAAAGAAGGTAAGGAATTTTTAGGCAGCACAGAAAGTTCCAGATAATTAGAGGAATGATCTTCAGATGATTTGGGAAATGATCTTCATATGATTAAGGAAATGGTAATGCCAATTGAGGTGATTTGACGAGGGTATATGTTTCAGGAGAAGGCAATGTGGTTAAATTGATGGTACTTTGGTAGTTTTACAGCACTATCTTGTCCGATCGATGGATGATATTCGAGTTTGCTTGGTGGCTCAAAAAAATTATATATGTACCTCTCATGAGATGATTGAGTATTAGAGGTGTGTTATATATGCAATCGATGGAATTGGGATCATATATGGTAATTTTGTGCTTTATAGACTTGGAGACTAGAAGTTTACATATATAGGTTAGCTCGTGGTTATGAACGACAAAGATGTGGGTAAGTTAGTCAGATAATAGTGTGTGCTATGATTCAGTCATTGTGAACCTTCAGAGGATTATTTATCTCTTGTGGTTGACTAGAGTTTATGTGTAGGCCATTGTTAGACCTATGTAGATGTGTGTTCTACATCGAGATGACTTGTTGACTTCGAGTTGCTATTGATGAGGGATGTGTTGATTCGATTGTTATTGAGCTATTAGTAATCGGGGAATCAATAAGTTATATTTCCGTGTTGCGAAGCGTTAGTAGCTGTGGATTATAGGCACAACTAGTGCGGTTCCGTTGGGGTTTCATAGTGGAAGTTGAGCAGGTAGAGTATCGGGTATTCCCGATTGGTGGTGTATCAGTTGTGTCCCTTCGGGTAGTGTAATGTTATGTCAATTGCTCCGCGGTGGCTATGATGATTGCTTTGGTTTTAGACATCAATTGTGTGTGGTCTTTAATTTCGAGCAGAGTGACTTGAGGTATTTCATGTGGACCAGTGCTTGGATAGGATTGTGCATTGCAGCGAAGTTACGTGGAGGTATGACCTTGCGGGTTAGATTCATGTGTTCTGTTTATATGATGTGAGACGGGCTCTCAGCCTCGTGTTGTAGTGGTACTACTGAGCTTGCAGTACAGTTTTTTCATTTGAGTAATCTTCATGATTTGAGTATGTTCGAACTTTGCTTATTGGTGCGCGAATGGCACGAGTTGTGGCTTTAGCCTATATTGATGTGTCATGTCACTAGAGTAACTGTGTTGAATTAGACGAGATTGTTAGGATCTTTAATGAATACAAATGGATTAGATTTCATCATGTTGGAGGGATAATATCGAGGTTCGGCTCAGAAATTTACTATAGTTTTTGCCAAAAGGGAAGTGACTTCATGAATAGTTGATCTTAGAAATGGTTATGGCTCACTGAATGTTTTAATTATCCTTGGTAGTGTATGAAGGTGATGGAATGAGACTTTAGTTGATACGAGGTTTTTTACCGGTATTCGGTTGTTAGGTGCAACTACTGTGATTAGAAGTTATCGCTGCTAGCGTTTGAGTTATGTGGTATATCATGTTATTGCACCGAAGTTGCAGGTATGGGTTATTACAGCTTGGTTCGAACATATTCAAAGTATTGATGTGAGATTCTGATCTTGTGAATAATTTCAGAAGTGGAGGTGTGGTTCTAAGGTTCATGGGCTAGGTTGGACTGTGAAATTTCAGTTTCATTGTGTTATCGGACATATACGAGATAGGGTGATGTGGGATCACCCCCGGGTATGTTCATGGTAAAGTTTTTCGGCGATTGGTTGGCTTTTGGAATAACTCTACGTTCGAGGATGAATGTATGTTTAAGTGGGGGAGGATGTAACGATCCGACAGGTCATTTTGAGCTTTTGCACTTTGCTCATTGTTCTCGGGCATGGCTTGTCCTGTATGAGGTATTATGACTTATGTAAATCGCTGGTTTTGGTTTTCAGGGTAATCGGAAAAAAAAAAGAAGAACAGTTATCAGTTTGAAGCTTGAAATTTGAAAAAAGTTTGACCAAGATATGACTTGTTAGTATATAATCTCAAATCAAAATTTTTATGATTTGGTTAGCTCCGTTAGGTTATTTGGGACTTAGTAGTGTGATCGCAATGCATTTTGGATGTCTGTGGAAGGTTTAGGTTTGAATTCGCGAAATTGAGATTTTAGAGTTTTTCGGTTGATAGGTGAGGTTTTTATATAGGGGTCAGAATGGAATTCCAGAAGTTGCAATAGCTTCGTTGCGTCATTTGTGACAGGTGTTCAAAATTTCAGGTCATTCGGACGTGGTTTGATTGGATTTTTTTTTATCAAAAGCGGAATTTGGAAGTTCTTGAAATTCTTAGGCTTTAATCCTATGTGATTTTGGTGATTTGGTGTTGTTTTGAGCTTTTCGAAGATTGAAAAAAGTTTGAGTGATGTTATGGGATATGTTGGCATATTTGGTTGAGGTCCCAGGGGCCTCGGGTGAGTTTCGGGTGGTCAATTGGACCATTCCATGTTGTTTTGAGTTGCAAGTTTTGAGTTTCAGTTGTTGCAGAAAATTCTCCTTCGCGATTGCATAGGGAGTCTCACGATCGCGTAGGGCTTTGATGAGGGCAGGTCAGGTTGTTCTTCGCGATCGCGTTGAATGAGTCACAATCACGTGAGTTGGGCGAGTGGTGCATCTGTTCGCGTGGATTTATCCGTGTTCGCATTGGTTTATAGTTCTGAGCATCGCGTTTGCGTATCCCTCACCGCATTCACGTAGAGTAAATTTTAGGGTCTAGTAGATTGTGCTTCGCGATTATGAAAGAAGTCTCGTGATCGTGATGAAGGATTACATGCCTGGGGCAGAATGTTTAAAAAAGTGAGTTCGCGATTTTTGATCTATTTTCTCTATTCTTGAGCAATTGTTTAAGCTTTTGAGAAAGCTTGAAGAGGGAATCGAAGGGAAACACTTGGAGGTAAGATTTTTGAACTCAATACTCGATCCTATGTTGACTCTTACCGGTTTAATCATGAAATATGTGGAAATTAAAGCCTAAAATTGGGAAATTAGTGCTTGACTTTGGAGAGTGTAAATTGTGAATTTGAAGGGGCAATTGAGGTTCGATTTCGATATTCTTGGTATGTATAGGCTCGTGAGAGGACGGGGATTCTATTGATGTAACTTATATCGGACTCCGAGACATGGGCCCAGGGGGCCAGGGTTGAACAATTTCGGAACGTTTGATGTAAATTAGATATTTTCAAGTGGGCTTCATTCCCTTAGCATATTCTTATGGTTATGTACCGATTGTAGTTTGATTTGGAGCATTTGGAAGTCAATTCGTGCGGGCAAAGGCATAGCGAGCTAGAGTTTGGACCAGATCGAGGTAAGTAATGATTGTAAATACTATCCTGAGGGTTTGAAACCCCGATTACACATCGTTGTGTTACTTTGAGGTGACGCACATGCTAGATGACGAGCGTGGAGTTGTGCACCATTAGGGATTGTGACTTGGTCTGCCCCGTACGACTATTAAGTCACGTATTTGATTTGAAATCTTATGATATTCCATGTTCTAGAGACTTATATTATTTTTTTGGTTGTATTCCATGTTTGGGGCCTTGTGCCGACCTGCTGAGACCCTTAGGGGCACTTTCACTATTTGTCCTCACTCTATTTGTTTTGAAAGCATATCCTAAGTTATGTTTCACCTATTTATTGTATAAATCTGGTTTTATCACTTTATTTCTTAAAAATGTGAAAACTGTTTGGGCTGAGTTTCCCGTTTTACTGATGGTCCGAGTGATCGTAAGGTTAATGACTGGGATAGACCGAGGGTCTGATTGTGAGGTTGATACATTAGATAGACCGAGAGTCTGATTGTGAGGTTAATGACTGAGAGAGGCTGAGGGCCAAGTGGTGAGGATTATATATCTATGGATCGGGCTGCACGCTGTAGCGATATGTTGGATTAGGCTGCATGCCGCATCAATATAGTGCTTTGTATGTAGGAGCCCCTCCGGAGTTTGCACACCCCGAGTGAGCGCAGGCGACTATATTTATGGATCAGGCTACGAGCTGCAGGGATATCTTGATCGGGCTGCGCACCGCAGCGGTTATTATATGGTACCTATTGAGTGTAAGTGCTAAGTGTGAGCACTGATTGATAAGAGTTGAGTCACGAGTGACTGAGAGACTTGCCCGAGGGGCGATCGATATATACCTGCATATGAGTGATTGTTTTTCCTGAGAGCCAGATTATGAACTTATTGATTTTCACTCCTCTTTAAAATGAGTTTCTATCGAATATGTTGATTTAATGACTGTTTTTACTCATCTTTATGCTGAGCCTCTTTGAACATGTTAAATAAATGTTTTTAAACAACTTTCATTTAGGTTGGGGTTTATGAGATGTTTAGAATTTAATCACTAATTTGGATTTTGTTATTTCCACTGAGATTTTCATGTTATGAGGTGTTTATGGTTCCTGTTTGCGAACTATGTTTTGCCTTAAGGGATGATTATGGTTTTCATCTCTTTTATTATAAATGGTATTGAACCCCTACTGAAACTGTTGGAAGGTATTTTCAAATGAGTTTTCCCAAAATCTAGATTTTAAATGAAACGATTGACTTGTATTCTGATTTGAAAGCCTATTATGCTTATTGAGTTTATCATAAATGTGGATTCATCGTATCCTACTGCTCAGTCTTTATTTACTCTTATTACTTACTAGGTTGGAGTACTCACATTACTCCCTGCACCTCGTATACAGATTCAGGTATTTCAGAACCCGATAGCGGGTGTTAATTGCTTAGACGCGGAGTCATCAGTGTTAGTAAGGTGGCAGCACGATGTTCGAAGCAATGCTTCCTTCATCTCATTTCCATTATTGTACTTAGTACATTTTTGACTATTTTATTGTATTCATACCTTGGTAGATGCTCATGGCTAGTGACACCCCGATGTCGGGCTTGTATGTAATTTCTGCACTATTTATTTAGATTTATATTACAAAATATTTGTTTAATTAAAGGCTTAAAATGACTCTTAATGATTAAAGAGTTAATATGGGTGTTGTGTCGGCTGGCCTTGTCTTTACGAGGGGTGCCATAATGACTGGGCCGATTTGGGGTCGTGACAAAAATTTTCTAAGTATGAATTCTAGTTAAAATCAGTAGTGTGTTTGGGCCATGTCATCTTAGGGGAAGGCATGAAGGGCGACTTTCAGAAAATAGAGGCAGTGAAGAATTGGCGTAAACCCGCCTCAGTATCTGATATAAGAAGTTTCTTAGGTCTAGTAGGCTATTGTAGGCATTTCGTAGAGGGATTTTCTTCTATCTCATCCTCTTTGACTAGATTAACTCAGAAGAAAGTCAATTTTCAATTGTCGGACGCGTGCGAGAAAAGTTTTGAGGAGTTAAAAAAGAGGTTGACTTCAGCTCTAGTCCTGGCACTACCGGAAGGAATCGAATGGTTCCTTTTTTATTGTGATGCTTCAAGGGTTGATCTTCGATTTGTATTAATGCACCATGGTAAAGTCATAGCCTACGCGTCGATACAACTCAAGGCTCATAAGAAGAATTATCGGACTCATGATCTTGAATTAGCAATTGTGGTGTTTGCGCTTAAGATCTGGCACCATTATTTGTATAGAGCGCATGTTGACATTTTTACAGATTAGAAGAGTCTCCAGTACATCTTCAAGCAAAGAGAATTAAATCTACGTCAGAGAAGGTGGCTCGAATTACTTAATGATTATGATGTTGATATCCTCTATCATCCGGGGAAAGCAAATGTTGTAGCCGATGCTCTCAGTCACCGTTCTATGGGAAGCTTTGCTCATGTTGAGGCAGACAAGTGAACTATGATGAAGGAAGTCCACTCCTTAGCAAATATAGGAGTTCAACTTTTGGACTCCGAAGATAGTGACGTTGTTCTCCAAAACACAGATGAATCCTCCTTAGTAGCAGAAGTAAAAGAAAAACAGTTCAGTGGTCCCTACTTATTGCAGCTGAAGGAGGTAATTCACAAACACAAGACTATGGATTTTGAACAAGGGGGAGATAATGGTACTTTGAAGTACAGAGGCGGACTGTGCGTTCCAGATGTAGATGGGCTTAGAGAGTGGATTATGTCAGAAGCCCACAATTCCATGTATTCTATTCACCCATGTTCCACAAAGATGTATCATGATCTTAAGGAGGTTTATTGGTGGAACGATATGAAAAAGAATATAGCAGATTTGTAGCTAAGTGTCCAAATTGTCAGCAGGTGAAAGTCGAACACCAAAGACCTGGTTGTTTAACTCAGAATATAGAAATTCCCATTTGGAAATGGGAGATGATAAACATGGACTTCATAATAGGTCTACCCCACTCATTCTAGAAGCATGATTCGATTGGGTGATTGGAGACCGACTTACCAAGTTAGCTCACTTCTTTCCAGTGAAGACTACAGATTCGACCGATGATTATGCCATGTTGTATATCAAAGAAATTGTCCAATTGCATGGGACTCCTTTGTCCATTATCTCAGATTGTGGTGCTCAGTTCATAGCAAACTCTTGGAAATCCTTTCAGAAGGGATTGGGAACATGGGTGAACCTCAGCATCACTTTTCATCCTCAGATAGATGTCCAGGCGGAATGCACCATTTAGACTCTTGAAGATATGTTGAGGGCGTGTGTTATTTATTTTAAGGGTAATTGGGATGATCATCTACCTTTCATTGAGTTTGCTTATAATAACAGCTATTACTCAAGTATCAAGATCACACCATATGAAGCTTTGTATGTGCGAAGGTATAGAACACTAATTGTTTGGTTAGAAGTCAGAGAAGCGGAGTTGTTAGGACCTGATTTCTCTATCAGGCTATGGAGAAAGTCAACTTTATACAAAGGCATTTGAAGATGGCTTAAAGTCACGAAAAGTCCTATTCGGACGTGCATCGTAGAGACTTAGAGTTCCAAGTTGGACAACCTGTCTTACAAAGAAATTCTAGTGGCTATTCTTGATCGTAAAATCCGCAAGCTCAGAACTAAGGAAATTGCTTCAGTAAAAGGTGCTTTGGAGGAATCAAAAGGTTGAAGAGGCTACATAGGAAGCCGAGGAGGACACGAAGTCCAGATATCCCCATCTCTTTGAAGAGCAAAAGGAAAATGTGGAAGGTAATTAACCTTTCCATTCAGGTCTTATATTATAATCTCCATGTCCTTCAGTATTTACTCAGCTTAGTATTTAGTGATCACGTGCTTATTCAGTTTGATATACATTGTTCATGATATTTAAATATTCGCATATCTCCATCACACACGTTTAATATCCATAGATAGCCGTAGTTGCAGCCATGACCATCATTCGAGGATGAATGATTACAAGTGGGAGATAATGTTACACCCCGTAAATTCGGCTTATGTATGAATGAGTTAAAGGAGTAGTAAGGTTATATTCTAAACATGTGAAGTCCCATCGGGATGATTGTGGGTGAAAATAGTTGTTTCAAAATCAAAATAGAAAGTGAGGTGCATAAGATTTGACAAAATCGACTAAGTTTGCAGAAGGTCTCTCTTCCAGTATGGTTTAGTAAACGTTTTTAAGTAATTTAGGAAAACTCAAAGCATGAAAGTTATAGGCCTTTGAAATAGATTTCTAACGATATATTTTGGAGCCCAAACGGAGCTCTGTGACAAACGTTATGCCCGATTTACAGAATGGTGCATAACCACCACGTTCAGCCGTGTATGACTGCAACCGCGGTCGTGAGGTAGTGCTCCAGCTATTTACCATGGTCGGGACCGTAGTGGCTGACTTGAGAAGTCATTTTTACACCTATTTCATCCCCCACAGGCCCAAAACATAAATATTTTCTCTAGAAAGGAAAGCTCTAAAAAACATAACTCCTTAAGGGTCCCTCCACCATCAAAGGTAAGTTCAAATGGTGATTCT
Organism: Nicotiana glauca; assembly: GCA_026770625.1. Lineage (NCBI taxonomy): Eukaryota > Viridiplantae > Streptophyta > Magnoliopsida > Solanales > Solanaceae > Nicotiana > Nicotiana glauca. The sequence continues at coordinate 107,404 of MU724056.1, read as the reverse complement.
AAGTTAATTTTAATTTCCCAACATCTTATTAACATGGGTAAACCCTTCATATCATTAGATATTCGATTGAGACATCATTGTTGAGAGAAGGAAGCTTAGAACTCGAATTCAAAGGGTTTGAACTTTAAAAAGATAATGTCTTCACCCTGTAATTGATTATAGCATTGGTTTAATGATTATAAACCCTAGTTCATGAGATATGAGTTTATGGGTTTGATAGAAAACCATGAACAATTATAGGGTTGGGGTGTTGATTGTTGATTATTGGTTAAGGGTATTGTTTACCTTATGTGTGATGAAGAATAATGTTAGTTATAATCATTTGACACTTTAGAATTTATCTAGGAACAAGAGAATGGGTTGTTGGGTGTAGAGACACCATTAATAAGGACTATGAAGCTTTATTATCACCAAGTATTTGATAAAATGCTTAAGTGTGTCACGACCCTAGTTCACTAATTGTGAACATGTCATGACGACACCTAGTCTTCACGACCAGGTAATGTAGACGCGTGATTTTTGACCCTCCCCGAGAATTTTTACATTTTTAGCATAAATATTTAATTTTGGCCTAATATAGCTATTTTAGCTAATTTTTGACTATTTTACTTTATTTCGTTACAAAAATGAAAAAATACAAAAAAAGATATATATAAATCTTAGTTTATGTATTTGTCGTAAACTTCAAAAATACAAAAAATAGTACCTTATTTTTATCTTTATATAATTTCGAAAATCATAAAAAAATAGTGTCATTAATATTTTGTAATCATCTTAAACTTGAAAAATACAAAAATAAGTACTTCATATTTTTTTATCTTTACATAAAAAATAAAAATTATAAAAAAAAAATAGTTTTATTAATGTTTTGTAGCTATTTTAAATCTTGAAAAATACCAAAATAGTTTTGTTTTAATTGTCAATCTTACTTTTATAGTTATTCTACTTACGTAGGATTAATTAAATAACATCGTATTCTTATTCTCGGTTTCGGGCAAAGAATAATATTCGGGTTCAAACTACCCATTTTTATTATTAATTTTCGGACCTAGCCCATAATAATCCGAGTCCACCACACATGGGGAACACGGACAGAACACGAGGAAGACCCATCACTTTTGGGTACCCAACCCACGTGAGCCCCCATCACACTTGTCTCTCACGTGGGATTTTCAAATTTTGAAACAATACACATAATATATACACACATTCACAACGCAGGAGGCGACGGGAGGGAAAAGGAAAGGCTCACTTTTGAGCAGAGGGGATTGGAGAAAAAAGAAGCTAACGTTTCTTTTAAGGAAAAAGACCTACCGTTTCTTCATTTGGGAGATAGATACAATACATACACATAAAGGGGATCAGATTTTTTGGAGGGGAAACAAAAACATAAAAATACTACTGCTGCTTCATCTTCTGGCTGAGCAAAATAACAAAAAAAAACCCCAACTGTCCCTAGCGTCAACCACCCCTTTCGTCCCCCAACCAGCTGGACCTCCGCCATTTCTGCTCTTTCGTCGTCAACCAGTCCTTTTTCCAGTCTCCAAACGATCATACACACACAGTCGTAACCACCTTCACCTGTCCGACTTCCCATTTCCGTCAACTACCATACGAACCATCGAACCTCATCCTCCTGGCAACCACCTTCACGCCAGCAACCACCAGCCCTGTCACCAAATGAACCTCCACTTCCCCATCGTCCCTCGACTGCTGCGTCGTCCAGCTTCCAAACAAACCAGCCCGGCGACCAACCAGCAACTCCATCTTTCTTCCTCGTCGTCAACTCACCCTTAACCAGTAGCTTCGTCCCTCAATGAACAATAACACTAAACCAACCATCGACACCATAACCTCCCACGCAACCACCAGAACCGTCACCTTCAGCAACGAACCAAACTAGCTTGACCTCCAGCTTCCCAGTTTTATCCCGTCGTTAACCACCCCAAACGACCAGCCACTTCATTTCGTCGACCACCCTTTTTGCTCCATCTTCTTCTTCGTAAATCAGACCACTCAGCTCATGTCGCCATTGACGCAGCAGCTGCCCCATCGCCATCTCCATCGCCGTCACTGCCCAAACGACCACCAACAGCCTTCTTTCGTTGTCCAGCCACCCCTATCCATGAAACAACCACACAAAACCAACTAAAACGCAGCACAAAACCACTCCCAAAATGGTCGTCGTCACGTCATGTTTGACAACGAACAGGGTTCCGTTCTAACTGTTTGAGGTGTTACTGTTCGAGGTGGTCTTTTGGTTTTGGGCAGGGTTCGAGCGAGTCGGGGTTTTGTTCTGATTTCATGGTTAGTCGTTGGTCCGGTCTATCCGAGGTTCATCAATTTCCGGCGAACTTTGAGGTCGTCGAGTTTCTGTTCCGTTGCGGCCATTTCCGGTAAGTACTCTAAGTTGTAATATTGAATCAATGAAAGGCCCAATTTTAAATGTTATTTGCGCTGTAAATTCCAGATTTGTTTTCTCTTGTCTTTGCCATTCTTGTGTTTGAAGTTGTGTGTCTTAATATTTTTATGCTTACTAAAATGGTAAATGTGATTATTAATATTTCGTGCATGAACTCATGTTCTACTGAAGATTGTATTTTTACGTTACTATTATTTACATTATATAGAATAGTTAGTGGCTTTATTTTTGTATGTTCGTTAGTATTGTTGTTTGAATTTGTTAATATATTTATTAGGATACATGTTTGGAGATTATGGTTTGTTAATATTAGGATATTAGATTAATCTCTTAAAAACTATTATGATAGAGAAGTTGCTTTCGAATTATAGCTTGTTGCACGAAATATGGATTTTATCATAATTTAAAAAACGAGATGAGCCTCGCTAAACAAACACATAAATTGTAGGGCACTTATAAATGTATATATTAAATACTTAGACTTCAGGACGTGCCGTTTCGTGAATTGCACGGCCTTCCCCAAAATAATAACGCGTAAGACTCTCTAGGTGCGTATTATAATAACATTACATTCTTAAACTCGGGTGCACATTTATGTGACCCAAATCCAAATTCCAACGAAGTCGAAATATGTTAAAGACCACAGGCGTACTGGTACGGTGTGGTCCAAGATACATTTTCACGGCGTTGTAATTCTCTTTAACAAAATAAATAATAAAAGCGGTCAATTATCCTTTTAAATAATAAATGGGACAAGCCTCGCCAAATAACACGCAAATTGCGGGGCCCTCAATAGATGGTTATTTTAAATGCTTAGATTTCGGGACAGGCCGTTTAGCTAATTTTACGGCCTTCTCAAAATAATAATGCGTTAGTAGCTTTAGGCGCGCATTTAATAATGTTATTTCCCTAAACTCGGGTGGACATTTATGTGACCCAAATCCAAGTCTCAACGGAGTCGAAATGTGTTGATAACCACGTGTACATTGATGTGACGTGGTTCGTGATATGTTTTCGCAACGTTGCAATTCTTCGTTAAAATAATAATAATAATCACAAGCGGTTAAAAATTAAAATTTGCACATAAGTTAAAGCATGTTATAAAATCAGATAAATAAGCCAAATATGACACTTGAGCGACCGTGCTAGAACCACGGAACTCGGGAATGCCTAACACCTTCTCCCGGGTTAACAGAATTCCTTATCCGGATTTTTGGTTCGTGGGCTGTAATACAGAGTCAATCTTTTCCTCGATTCGGGATTCAACCGGTGACTTGGGACACCATAAATATCCCAAGTGGCGACTCTGAATCTTAATAATAAATCCTGTTTTGATTGTCCTTTAATTGGAAATACTCCCTTCTACCATGCCCTTCGCGGGGTGCGGTAGCGCCGAAAGGAGGTGTGACAGGTAAGCCTAACACATTGCAGAAGTAGTAACAATTGTGAAGTTTATAATCAAAACTAAATAACATGAGTAATGTATACAGTTTGCCGCCTGGCACATACACTTTAATACCAAGTACTGAAGTAACCTCCAAGACCCGGAAACCCACAGGCAACACAGGCTATAAGAAATCTTACACTGCTTTAATCACCAGAATAGTCTAATACAAAGAAGGATCGAAACAACATCTAATAACTATGGATAAAATGAGAAGGACACTTTGCGGATCTGCGGACGTAGCAAATGTATACCTCAAGTCCCTAATACGCTCCCTAACAGCTACTGATGGTACGCCTGCTCAGAAGCACCTGGATCTGCACATGAAAAACATGCGCAGAAGAGGTGTGAGTATACCACAACGGTACTTAGTAAGTGCCAAGCCTAACCTTGGTTGGGTAGTGACGAGGAAAGGTCAGGGCCCTACTGAGACAGAAACAATAAAGTAGCAAGAGATTAACAGTATCGAAGTCTAATAAAAACTAATAAACACAGCAATGTGATAAGACAGATTAATGAAATACAGTACCGTAAGACAAAACAGAAATACAGAGTAAATACAGAAAAATTACAAGAATACCTACGAGGGTCTCCTAGGATACCGTCCTGTAGCCCTTTTCTCAACTGTCCAATGGAATTTCCCGGGATACCATCCCATAGTCCAAGTCTTATATCAATATCAAAGAATCTCCCAAGATACCGTCCCATATTCCAATCATCAGTGTGCAGGGGGATCTCCCAGGATACCATCCCGTAGTCCCAAAATAAAAGTGCAGGAGATCTCCCGGGATACTGTCCCATAGTCCAAAAATAAAAGTGCAGGGGGATCTCTCGGGATACCGTCCCGTAGTCCCAAATAAAAGTGTAGGGGGATCTCCCGAGAATCAAACCCGTAGTCCTAAAATAAACAAATAAGGGGGAACTCCCGGAATCCCGCATTCGTAGTTCCAATATAAATGCGCAACCAACATCAGAGAAATATTCAGAAATTTAAGTACAATAATGCAAGGCATCAAGGAATACTGGCCTAACATGCTCCACGTAATCACAGTTAATACAATTTAAACAAATAGGCAGCTTGGATCAATTAAACATGCTCTTCTACGCTAGCACAGGCTATAAAAGCAAGTAAAGTAAGCCTATTGTGAAAGAGAATCCAAATCAAGTAATTAAGTAAAAATCCAGGTTTCAAAAATTTACTCAAGTACGCGCTCGTCACCTCACATACAAGGCATTCAATTACCAATTATCACATCCTAAGGGACGAAGTCCCCGACACAAGGTTAGGCAAGCCACTTATCTCGAACCGGTGCGAAATCAACTAGGGAACGATGCCCTTGCCATGAGTATCCGACTCCGAGTGGCCCAAATCTATTCAAACCAATAACATATTGTAAATAACATTGCAAATAACTGATTTCACTAATAAAATTAAGGATAGGGCGTAAAAATAGGTAAAATTACCAAAATGCCCCTCCAGCCAACGTCTCGGAATCAAATAATTTTTATGTTTTCAGAAACCTCATACTCTCACGAGTCTAACCATATAAAAATCTCAGAAATCGGAGGTCAAATGCTTCTCAAAACCCAATAGTTAGGTATAAGAAGTTTTACCCCAAACTAACCAATTTTTGATCCTTAATTCGAATTTAAAAGGTAGATTTAACTACTAAATGATGGAATATAACTAAAAAGGATCATAGAAATGTTACCCAATAATCTCCTCTTCAAAATCCTCTCAGAATCGCCCTTGCCCGAGCTCAAAATTGATTTTCACACTTATGAAAGTAAACCCTCGATATTTCCTATTTCTGCCCAGGCATTTCCGCTTCTGCGGACAAGGGACCGCTTCTGCGGTCCCGCTTAAGCGGCAAAATAACCGCTTCTGCAGTTTCTCATTAAGGGGGAAAATTCTGCTTCTGCGGACACCTGACCGCTCCAGCAGTCCCGATTATGCGGAAATATGACCGCTTCTGCGGTCTATGAGGGGAAGCCAAGCTTCCACTTCTGCGGTACCCAGGTCGCTCCTGGGACTCCGCTTATGCGACTTCAAAGCCGCTTCTGCGGTTCCAAGCCGTAGAAGTGAAAATACCAGAACTTCTGCTGCTGCAACATTTTTCAACGTAGAAATGCCCCGTTAAGCATCCGAAGTCATCCCGAGGCCCCCGGGACCTCAACCAAAAGAGCTACGGAGCTCCAAATAACATTCCGAACACGCTCCCAACCTCAAAATCACCTAATGGAGCTAACGGAACCATCGAATTTCCATTCCGAGGTCGTCTTCACACTGTTCCGAATACGACCATTTTTAAACTCTTAAACTCTCATTTAGGGACTAAGTGTCCCAAAACACTCCGAATTCTAATACTGAACGTCCCAACAAACTAAAATAGCATAAATAAACTTAGGGAAAACAGTTAATGGGGGATCGGGGCGTAAATTCCAAAAATGACCGACCGGGTCATTACATCCTCCTACACTTAAACATTCGTTCGCCCTCGAACGAACATAGAGAACATACTTGAAGTAGAAAAAAGATGAGGGTACTGGCAGCGCATATCCCGTTCGGTCTCCTAAGTTGCGTCCTCGGCCGACTGACCCCGCCACTGGACCTTCACTGAAGTGATGTTCTTTGACCTCAACTTTCTGATCTGCCTTTCCAAAATGGCCACTGGCTCCTCAACATAAGATAGATCCTTGTCCAGCTGGACTGAACTAAAATCCAACACGTGCGACGGGTCACCATGATATCTCCGAAACATCGAAACATGAAATACCAGATGAACTCCGGCTAGGCTGGGAGGTAAGGCAAGCTCATAAGCAACCTCCCTAATTCGCCTCAATATCTCAAAAGGCCCAATAAATCTCGAACTCAGCTTCCCTTTATTTCCAAACCTCATGACGCCCTTCATAGGTGAGACCCGAAGCAAAACCCGTTCACCAATAAATCTCGAACTCAGCTTCCCTTTATTTCCAAACCTCATGACGCCCTTCATAGGTGAGACCCGAAGCAAAACCCGCTCACCAACCATATACGCCACATCACGAACCTTCTTGTCCGTATAACTCTTTTGTCTGGACTGGGCCGCACAGAGTCTGTCCTGAATTACTTTAACCTTCTCCATTGCATCCTGAACCATCTCTGTACCCAATAACCTGGCCTCACCCGGCTCGAACCAACCCAGTGGAGATCTATATCTCCTACCATATAAAGCCTCATACGGCGCCATCTGAATGCTGGACTGATAGCTGTTGTTATACGCAAACTCCACCAGTGGCAGGAAATGGTCCCATGATCCTCCAAACTCAATCACGCACGCACGGAGCATATCCTCAAAAATCTGAATAGTGCGCTCGGATTGTCCGTCCGTCTGGGGGTGGAATGCCGTGCTCAACTCCACTCGAGTGCCTAACTCTTGCTGCACGGCTCTCCAGAACCACGATGTAAACTGAGTGCCTCTGTCTGAGATGATAGAAACTGGGATACCATGCAACCAGACGATCTCCCTGATATAGATCTCCGCCAACCGCTCTGATGAATAAGTGGTACACACAGGTATGAAATGAGCGGTCTTGGTCAGCCGATCCACAATAACCCAAATAGAATCAAACTTCCTCACGGTCCATGGGAGCCGAGATACGAAATCCATGGTGATACGCTCCCACTTCCACACTAGGATCTCAATCTGCTATAGTAAACCACCCGGACGCTGGTGCTCATACTTCACCTACTGGCAGTTGAGGCATCTTGACACGTAGTCAACTATATCCTTCTTCATCCTCCTCCACCAGTAGTGCTGCCTCAAGTCCTGATACATCTTCACGGCACCCGGATGGATGGAATACCGTGAGCTATATGCCTCAGCTAAAATTAGCTCTCGAAGATCATCTACATTGGGCACACAAATTTGGCCCTGCATTCTCAACACTCCATTATCCCCGATGGTAACATCTCGGGCATCACCTCGCCGAACTCTATCCTGAAGGACAAGCAAATGAGGGTCATCAAACTACCGCTCCCTGATGCGATCAAATAGGGAAGACCGAGAAACCACGCAAGCTAGAACCCGACTGGGCTCTAAAAGGTCCAATCTCACGAACTGCCTGGCTAAAGCCTAAACATCCATCGCCATAGGTCTCTCTGAGGCTGGTAGATATGCCAAACGCCCCAAACTCTTCGCCCGACGACTCAAGGAATTGGCGACCACATTGGCCTTGCCTGGGTGATAAAGAATGGTAATATCATAATCCTTTAACAACTTTAACCATCTCCTCTGACTTATATTCATGTCCTTCTGCTTAAGCATGTGCTGCAAACTCGATGGTCAGTGTAGATCTCACAAGGCACCCCATACAAATAATAGTGCCAGATCTTCAAGGCGTGAACAATGCCAGCTAACTCAAGATCGTGGACAGGGTAGTTCTTTTCATGCACCTTCAACTGTCGGGACGCGTAGGCAATCACCCTACCGTCCTGCATCAATACCGCTCCAAGTCCAACTCGTGAGGCATCACAATAAACTGTATAAGACCCCGAACCGGTAGGCAACATCAAGATTGGGGCTGAAGTCAAAGCTGTCTTGAGCTTCTGGAAGCTCTCCTCACACTCCTCTGTCCACTGAAATGGGGCACCCTTCTGGGTCAATCTAGTCATAGGAGCCGCGATCGATGAGAACCCCTCCACAAAGCGACGGTAATAACCCGCCAAGCCAAGGAAACTACGGATCTCAGTAGCTGAGGAGGGTTTCGGCCAACACTACACGGCCTCTACCTTCCTCGGACCCACTCGTATGCCCTCACTCAACACCACGTGGCCTAGGAACGCCATAGAACTCAGCCAGAACTCACATTTGGAGAACTTTGCATACAATCTCTTCTCCCTCAGAGTCTGAAGCACTACCCTCAGGTGCTGCTCATGATCTTCCCGACTCCGGGAATATACCAGAATATCATCAATAAAAACAATCGCGAATGAATCAAGATATGGCCTGAATACGCTGTGCATCAAATGCATAAAAACTGCCGGGGCATTAGTCAGCCCAAAAGACATAACAAGGAACTCGTAATGACCATACCGAGTCCTGAAAGCAGTCTTCGGGATATCTGGCTCCCGAATCTTCAACTGATGGTAACCTGAGCGCAAATCAATCTTGGAAAACACCTGTGCGCCCTGAAGCTGATCAAACAGATCATCAATACGAGGTAAAGGATATCGGTTCTTCACTGTAACTTTGTTCAACTGGCGATAATCAATGCACATACGCATAGAACCGTCCTTCTTCTTCACAAACAAAACAGGGGCTCCCCATGGTGAAACACTGGGTTGAATAAAACCCTTACCCAACAATTCCTGCAATTGATCCTTCAACTCCTTCAACTCAGGAGGAGCCATGCGATATGGAGGAATGGAAATGCTCTGGGTACCCGGCAACAGATCAATACCAAAATCAATATCTCTATCAGGCAGCATGCCCGGAAGATCAGCTGGAAATACATAGGGAAAATCCCGTACCACTAGGACTGAATCAACAGAAAGGCTGTCAACACTGACATCTCTCACATAAGCTAAATAAGCAGCACACCCCTTCTCAACCATATGTTGAGCTTTAAGGAAAGAAATAACCCTGCTGGGAGTATGATCAAGGTACCACTCCACTTTGGAACACCTGGCATAGCCAGCGTCACGGTCTTGGTGTGACAATCAAGAATAGAATGATGGGGCGACAACCAGTCCATGCCGAGAATAATATCAAAATCAACCATACCGAGTAATAATTGATCAGCCCTGGTCTCAAAACCATGAATAGTAACCAAACACGAACAGTACACGCGGTCCACAACAAGAGAATCTCCCACAGGAGTAGAAACATAAACGGGGGCACTCAAAGAATCCCGAGGCACACCCAAATATGAAGCAAAATAAGAGGACACATATGAATAAGTGGAGCCTGGATCGAATAGAACCGATGCCTCTCTCTGACAGAATAATATCTGTGATGATAGAATCGCAGGCAACCATCTCGGTGCGAGAAGGAATGCAATAATATTTGGCCCGACCCCTCTCACGAGGGCGACCTCTATCTCCCCGGCCTCCGCCCCTGGCGGGCTGGGCAAGTGGGGCAGCAGTGGGAGCTGGAGTTATAGCCTGAGAACCCTGAGAAGCACGTTGTGGCTGGGCAGTCTATGAAGATGCACCCCTACAAAGCCTAGGGCAGTCCCTAACCAAGTGACGTGTATTGCCACACTCGAAGCAAGCTCTAGGAGGATGTGGAGGCTATGACTGATTGAAGCTAGGTCTACTAGACTGATCTCTGGAAGTACCCCGCGCAAGAGGCATGCTAGAAACTGGAGGCGCATAATAAGGCTCCTGAGGTGCTGGTGGAGCTGGAGTACTGCCGACTGCTGGCAAGGCTGAATGAACAGGACGACCAGAATAACCCCTACCATAACGTCCGACTGATGAAGTACGAGTACCAGAGAAATGACCCGACTCTCGAGACCTCTTGGCCTCCCTCTCCCCTGGCTCCCTGGCAAGCATACCCTCAATCCGTCTAGAAATGCTCACTACCTGCTGGTAGGGAATATCCATCTCTAACTCTCGGGCCATGCTAGACCGAATGGGCAGAATAAGACCCTCGATAAACTTCTGAACACTCTCCCTAACCGTGGCGACCAACGTCGGTGCATGTCTGGCCAACCTGGTATAACGGATGGCATACTCTGAGACTGTCATAGCACCCTAGCACAAACGCTCAAACTCCACACGCCATGAATCCTTGAGGCTCTGGAGAACAAACTCCCTCATAAACATGTCTGAGAACTGGGTCCAAGTCAGTGAGGCAGACTCAACTGGACTATCCAACTCATAAGTACGCCACCAATCATAGGCGGCTCCGCGAAGCTAAAAGGCGGCAAAAGAAACCCCACTGGACTCCACTATGCCCATAGTACGAAGAATGCGATGACACTCCTCCAAGAATCCCAAGGTGTCATCTGAAGCTAGGCCACTGAACACTGGGGGATCATATTTCTTAAACCTCTCTAGCCTACGATGCTCGTCCTCTGAGACAGCTGACCCATCCCCGGGCTGTACTGGTGCTACAGGCGGTACAAGAATAATCTCCGAAACCTGCTCCATCGGCACTCTCTACTCAGGAGTACGGGCTGCGGAAGTCTAGGCCCCTCCCCCGGCCTGAGATGTGGCTGCAGCGAGGGAAAGCAACCCCGCCTGAGCCAAAGTAGTGTACATGCTCATGAACTGAGCTAAGGTCTCTTGGAGCGCTGGAGTAGTAGTAGCTGTAGTAGGTGTACCAGGTGCCTGTGCTCCAACTGGATCTACTGGTGGTACCTCAGCGGCAGCGTGCGGGTGCTGTGGCTACACCTCGGGCGTGTCCTCGACCTCTACCTTGGCCCCAACCTCTAACGGCGGCAGTAGGGGGTGCGGGTGCCTGGTCCTCTCGTGTAGCATGTGTCCTCACCATCTGTGAGAGAATAGAAGATAGAAGTTTAGAATTGGTGTCAAAACATCGCACGACAAGGAATTCAAAAGAGATGAAGATTTTTCTAAACAGTTACATAGCCTCTCATAGATAAATACGGACGTCTCCGTACCGATCAACGACACTCTAATAAACCGGCCTGTGTCCCGTGACTCGTATGAACATAGAGCTCTGATACCACCTTGTCACGACCCTAGTTCACCAATTATGAACACGTCATGGTGGCACCTAGTCTTCACGACCAGGTAAGCCTAACGCATGGCAGAAGTAGTAACAATTGCGAAGTTTATAATCAAACCTAAATAACATGAGTAATGTATACAGTTGCCGCCTGGCACATACACTTTAATACCAAATACTGAAGTAACCTCCAACACCCGGAAACCCACGGGCAACCCAGGCTATAATAAATCTTACACTGATCTAATCACCAGAATAGTCTAATACAAAGAAGGATCGAAACAACATCTAATAACTATGGATAAAATGAGAAGGAGACTTTACGGATCTGCGAATGTAGTAGATGTATACCTCAAGTCTACGCTCCCTGACAGATACTGATGGTATGCCTGCTCAGAAGCACCTGGATTTGCACATGAAAAACATGCGCAGAAGAGGCATGAGTACACCACAGCGGTAGTCAGTAAGTGCCAAGCCTAACCTCGGTTGGGTAGTGACGAGGAAAGGTCAGGGCCCTACTGAGATAGAAACAATAAAGTAGCAAGAGATTAACAGTATCGAAGTCTGATAAAAACTAATGAACACAGCGATGTGATAAGACAGATTAATGAAATATAGTACCGTAAGACAAAACAGAAATACAGAGTAAGTACAACAAAATTACAAGAATACCGACGAGGGTCTCCTAAGATACCGTCCTGTAGCCCTTTTCTCAACTATCCAATGGAACTTCCCGGGATACCGTCCCGTAGTCCAAATCTCATATCAATATGAAAGAATCTCTCGGGATACCTTCCCATATTCCAATCATCAGTGTGCAGGGGGATCTCCCGGGATGCCATCCCGTAGTCCCAAAATAAAAGTGCAGGGGATTTCCCGGGATACCGTCCCGCAGTCCTAAAATAAAAGTGCAGGGGGATCTCCCGGGATACCGTCCCATAGTCCCAAAATAAACAAACAAGGGGGAACTCCCGGAATCCCGCATCCATAGTCCCAATGTAAATGCGCAACCAACATCAGGGAAATATTTAGAAATTTAAGTACAACAATACAAGGCATCAAGGAATACTGTCCTAACATGCTCCACGTAATTACAGTCAAGACAATTTAAACAAATAGGCAGCTTGGATCAATTAAACATGCTCTTCTATGCTAGCATAGGCTATAATAGCAAGTAAAGTAAGGCAAATATAAAAGAGAATCCAAATCAAGTAATTATGTAAAAATTCGGGTTTCAACAATTTGCTCAAGTACGCGCTCGTCACCTCACATACAAGGCATTCAATTACCAATTATCACATCCTAAGGGACGAAGTCCCCCACACAAGGTTAGGCAAGCCACTTACCTCGAACCGATGCGAAATCAACTAGGGAACGATGCCTTTGCCACTAGTATCCGACTCCGAGTGGCCCAAATCTATTCAAACCAATTACATATTGTAAATAACATTACAAATAACTGATTCCACTAATAAAATTAAGGCTTGGGCGCAAAAATAGGTAAAATGACCAAAATGCCCCTCTAGCCAATGTCTCGGAATTGAATAATTTTTATGTTTTCAGAAACCTCGTACTCTCACGAGTCTAACCATATAAAAATCTTAGAAATCGAAGGTCAAATGCCCCTCAAAACCCAATAGTTAGGTCTAAGAAGTTTTACCCCAAACTAACCAATTTTTGATCCTTAATTCGGATTTAAAAGGTGGATTTAACTACTAAATGATAGAATATAACTAAAAAGGATCATAGAAATGTTACCCAATAATATCCTCTTCAAAATCCTCTCAGAATTACCCTTGCCCGAGCTCAAAATTGATTTTGACACTTATGAAATTAAACCCCCGATATTTTTAATTTCTGCCCAGGCATTTCCACTTCTGCAGACAAGGGACCGCTTCTGCGGTCCCGCTTAAGCGGCAAAATAACCGCTTCTGCGGTTTCTCATTAAGGGGGAAAATTCTGCTTCTGCGGACACCTGACCACTCCAGCGGTCCCGCTTTTGCGGAAATATGACCGCTTCTGCGGTCTATGAGGGGAAGCCAATCTTCTGCTTCTGCGGTACCCAGGTCGCTATTGCAACTCTGCTTATGCGGCTTCAAAGACGCTTCTGCTGTTCCAAGCCGCAGAAGTGAAAATACCAGAACTTCTGCTGCTGCAACATTTTTCAACACAAAAATGCCCCATTAAGCATCCGAAATCATCCCGAGGGTCCCGGGACCTCAACCAAAAATACAAATACACCCTATAACATTATTCAAACTTGTTCCAATTTTTAAAACACCTCGACTAACATCAAAATCTTCAAATAACTCGAATTCAAACCTAAGAACTTCAAATTCTAACCAAAAACACTTTCAATCAAAAACCTAACCAAACCTCGCCCGAATGACCTGAAATTTTGCACACACATCCCAAATGACATGACGGAGCTACAACAACTTTCGGAATTCAAATCTGACTCTCGGATCAAAAACTCACTATCGGACCAGAAACTTCAAAAATTCAAACTTCGGCATTTTAAGCCGAAATGAGCTACGGACCTCTAAATAACATTCCGAACACGCTCCCAACCCCAAAATCACCTAATGGAGCTAACGGAACCATCAGATTTCCATTTCAAGGTCGTCTTCACATTGTTGCAAATACGTCCATTTTTAAACTCTTAAACTCTCATTTAGGGACAAAGTGTCCCAAAACACTCCGAATTCTAATACCGAACATCCTGGAAAATCAAAATAGCAGAAATGAACTTAGGGAAAGTAGTTAATGGGGGATCGGGCGTAAATTACAAAAATGACCGACCGGGTCGTTACAAAGTGACCAAAATATGAGCATCATAGCTAATATGGAATCCCTTTGACTTGTATTGCTATAGATTAAAGTTGAAAGGGCTGACAAACGTTGTATTACGCTCAAGGGCAGGAAGCTAAGGTATGCAAGGCTAACTCCTTACGTTTGGGAATGTCTATGATTCTCTCTACGTCCCATTCATTATGAGCATTACCAGTTCCATCAGAAAGTAACTATGCCTTAGTTCCATGCATTGTAGTAGAACTTCTATCCTCTAGATGGCAAAGTTTCATAATCATTCGATATTCTATGAGTTTCTGTTATGACGAATCAACTTATTATGAATACTCATCTCAGTCTAATCCTATTCACTATTCTAATATCATGTAACTCGGTGTGGTTCATTATTTCAGTATCATATATTGCAGTATGATTCTCAGTTCCTGATTCTAAATCACTGAATGTTGAACACCTTTAATTAGGACTGAGGCCGTATTTTATGCTTTATGCATGTTTGGTCCTGAGTCCGTAGTTTATGCTTTATGCATTTTTGGGCTTGAGGCCGTAGTTATGTATACGTATACTTAGGCTTGAGGTCGTAGCTTGTGCATTTATAATATATATTGGGACCAAGGTCGTAGTTTATGTCACTACCCTAGTTCACCAATCGTGAACCTATCATGACGACACCCGGTCTTCGCGACTAGGTAAGCCAAACACATTGCGGAAATTTAACAACTTTTACGAAAGCAATAAACAAATACCGAATAACGTAGGAAAATGAATAGAGTTACGCCTGGCACATACACTTCAACTCAAATACTATAAAAACCTCCAAGACCCGGAAACTCACGGGCAACGCAGGCTAAAAGAATATAAGTTATGGCTCTAACATCCAGCATGTCTATACAACCGGTCACATGAAATGAAACTACTAACTATAAGGGGGAGTAGAAGGAGACTCTTCGGATCCGCGGACGCGGCAGATGCATACCTCAAGTCTCCAAGTGTAGCTCTGAAATCACTGATAGTGCGCTCGATCAGAAATACCTGGATCTGAACAAACAAAAGTGTGCAGAAGAGTAGCATGAGTACACCACAGCGGTACTCAGTAAGTGCCAAGCCTAACCTCGGTTGAGTAGTGACGAGGAAGGTCAGGGCCCTACTGAGAATAAAATGTAATAACAATAATGAGTAGTGTAAATCAGGAATTTATCTGAAATAACAATAAAACAGGATAGAAGCTACAAGTCAATGACAATTAAGCTAAGTAAGGAAAATAACACAAGTATTCCTCAACTATCCATTGGATCTCCCGAAAATTGAACCCGTAGTTCATCTCATTTAAATATTTAAGGTCTCCCGGGAATTGAACCCGTAGTCCATAATACCAATAGCAAGGATCTCTCGGGAATTGAACCCGTAGTCCATAATATCAATAGCAAAGGATCTCCCAGGAATCGAACCCGTAGTCCATAATATCAATAGCAAGAATCTCCCGGGAATCTAACCCGTAGTCCATAATATCAATAGCAAGGATCTCCCGGGAATCGAACCCGTAGTCCATAATATCAATAGCAAGGATCTCCCGGGAATCGAACCCGTAGTCCATAATATCAATAGAAAGGATCTCCCGTGAATTGAAACCGTAGCCCATAATATCAATAGCAAGGATCTCCCAAGAATCGAACCCGTAGTCCATAATATCAATAGCAAGGATCTCCCGGGACTCGAACCCGTAGTGCATAGTATCAATAGCAAGGATCTCCCGGGAATTGAACCCGTAGTCCATATATAAAAACACAACCAAATAGGGGAAATATTCAGAGAATGAATTACACAAATACAATTAACAGTTAAGTTCTGGCCCAACATGCTTCACGTAATTTAAATTAAAGCAATTAAGCAATTAGATAGTTAATTCTATCTAGTCATACTTCTCTAACTAACACAGGGTTAATCTTGCATTTAAATCAGTCAAATAACGGAGAAAACACAGTTTGAGCAATTCAAGTAAAGTGGATTTTCAACAATTTGCACAAGTACACGCTCGTCACCTCGCGTACAAGGCATTTAAATCAACACATAAGATGTCCTAAGGGAAGAGGTCCCCCACACAAGATGAGACAAGCCACTGAAACAATGCCCTTGCCACGAGTATCCGACTCCGAGTGGCCCAAATCTATTCAAACCAATTACATATTGTAAATAACATCGCAAGTAGCTAATTACACTGTCAAAATTAAAGCTAAGGCGCATATAGGTAAAATGACCAAAATGCCCCTCCAGCCAACATCTCGGAATCGAAATATTTTTACATTTGCAGAACCCTCGTACTCTTACGAGTCTAGTCATATAAAAGTGTCCCAAATTAGAGGTCAAATACCCCTTCAAATCGTCACTATTAGGTCTAAGGATTTTACCCCAAGTTTAATTCAAAATCCGAAATTAAAGGTTGAATTCGAGGTTAAATTAGTTGGTATAAAGCATAAAAGAGTAAGGAATCGTTACCCAATAGTTGCCTCTAAAAATCCCTCAAAACATCTCCCAAAACCGAGCTATCTAGCTTGAGTTTTTGTAAAAATGGAAGAAGGGTTCGTTTTGAAATGTTATATTCCGCCCAGGGATTTTCTTCATTGCGATCGCATAAGAAGGAATGCTATCGCGTATAGTAAAAATTTGAAGGCCTGGAAAATGGTCTATGCGAATGCAGGGAGGTGTCTGCGATTGCGTAAGGTAAGGAGACAAACCTATGCGATCGCATTAGAGAGTATGCGATCGCCGAGAAGGGAAAACAGAAGCTATGCGATCGCAGGAGGGAAGTATGCGATCACATTGAAGGAAAAAGGGCCACCTCAGAAATTACACTACGCGATCGCATGGAGGAGTATGTGATCGCAGAGGGTAAAAACCTGCAACATCAACAGCAGAAAGATCTACAATGTTTTTTAACATAAAATGCCCCGTTGGGCATCCGAAATGCATCCGAGGCCCCCGGGACCTAAACAAAACCTACGGACATATCAACATCATTCAAACTTTCTCAAATCCTTAAACAACCTAAAACAACGCCGGAAATACGAATTAATCAAAGACTTAAGCCTATGAACTTCAAATTCTAACCAAACACACTTTCGATCAAAAACCTATCCAAAACTTGACCGAATGACCTGAAATTTTGCACACACATCCCAAATGACATAACGGAGCTACAGAAACTGAAGGAATATAAATCAGACCCTCGGATCAAAAACTCACTATCGGACCGGAAACTTCAAAAATTCAAACTTCGGCATTTTAAGCCTAAAAGAGCTATAGACCTCCAAATAACATTCCGAACACGCTTCCAACCCCAAAATCACCTAACAGAGCTAACGGAGCCATCAGATTTCCATTCCGAGGTTGTCTTCACACTGCTCCGAATACGGACTATTTTTTAACTCTTAAGCTCTCATTTAGGGACTAAGTGTCCAAAACACTCCAAATCCTAATTCTGAACATCCCGGCAAACCAAAATAGCAGAAATAAACTAAGGGAAAGCAGTTAATGGGGAATGAGGGCGTAAATTCCAAAAATGACCGGTCGGGTCGTTACATCCTCCTACACTTAAACATTTGTTCGTCCTCGAACGAGCATAGAGAACATATCTGAAGTAGCGAAAAGATGAGGGTACAGGCTGCGCATATCCCGCTTGGTCTCTCAAGTCGCCTCCTCGGGCGGCTGACCCCATCACTGGACCTTCACTGAAGCGATGTTCTTTGACCTCAACTTTCTGATCTGCCTATCCAAAATGGCCACTGGCTCCTCAACATAAGATAGATCCTTGTCCAGCTGGACTGAACTGAAATCCAACACGTGCGAAGGGTCACCATGATATCTTCGGAGCATCGAAACATGAAATACCAGATGAACTCCGGCTAGGCTGGGAGGTAAGGCAAGCTCATAAGCAACCTCTCCAACTCGCCTCAATATCTCAAACGCCCCAATAAATCTCGGACTCAGCTTTCCTTTCTTTCCTAACCTCATGATGCCCTTCATAGGCGAGACCCGTAGCAAAACCCGCTCACCAACCATATATGCCACATCACGAACTTTCTTGTCCGCAACTCTTCTGTCTTGACTAGGCTGCACGGAGTCTGTCCTGAATTACTTTAGCCTTCTCCATTACATCCTGAACCATCTCTGTACCCAATAACCTGGCCTCACCTTGCTCGAACCAACGCACTGGGGATCTACATCTCCTACCATATTAGGCCTCATACGGTGCCATATGAATGCTGCACCGATAGTTGTTGTTATAAGCAAACTCTGCTAGTGGCAGGAAATGGTCCCATGACCCTCCAAACTTGATCGCGCATGCCCGGAGCATATCCTCAAAAATCTGAATGGTGCGCACGGACTGTCCATCTGTCTGGGGGTAAAATGCCGTGCCCAACTCCACTCGAGTGCCTAACTCCTGCTGCACGGCTCTCCAGAACCGCGATGTAAACTGAGTGCCTCTGTCTAAGATGATAGATACTGGAATACCATGCAACCAGACGATCTGCCTGATATAAATCTCTGCTAACCGCACCGATGAATAAGTGGTACACACAGGTATGAAATGAACGGACTTGGTCAGCCGATCCACAATGACCCAAATAGAATCAAACTTCCTCACGGTCCGTGGGAGCCCAGATACGAAATCCATGGTGATACGCTCCCACTTCCACTCTGGGATCTCAATCTGCTGTAGTAAACCACCCGAACGCTAGTGCTCATTCTTCACCTGCTGGCAGTTGAGGCATCTAGACACGTAGTCAACTATATCCTTCTTCATCCGCCTCCACTAGTAGTGCTGCCTCAAGTCCTGGTACATCTTCGCGGCACCCGGATGGATAGAATACCGCGATCTTTGGGCCTCAGCTAGAATCAGCTCTCGAAGATCATCTATATTGGGCACACAAATCCGGCCCTGCATCCTCAACACTCCATCATCCCCGATGGTAACATCTCGGGCATCACTCGCCAAACTCTATCATGAAGGACAAGCAAATGAGGGTTATCAAACTGCCACTCTCTGATGCGATCAAATAGGGAAGACCGAGAAACCATACAAGTTAGAACCCGACTGGGCTCTGAATCAATAGAAAGGGTGTCAACACTGACATCACTCACATAAGCTAAATAAGCAGCACACCCCTTCTCAACCATACGTTGAGCTTTAAGGAAAGAAATAACCCTGCTGGGAGTATGATCTAAGTTACCACTCCACTCAATATGTGGAATACCTGGCATAGCCAGTGTCACGGTCTTGGCGTGACAATCAAGAATAGCATGATAGGCCGACAACCAGTCCATGCCCAGAATAATATCAAAATCATCCATACCGAGTAATAATAGATCAGCCCTGGTCTCAAAACCATGAATAGTAACCAAACACAATTGGTACACACGGTCCACAATAAGAGAATCTCCCACAGGAGTAGAAACATAAACGGGGGCACTCAAAGAATCCCGAGGCACACCCAAATGCGAAGCAAAATAAGAGGACACATATGAATAAGTGGAGCCAGGATCGAACAGAACCGATGTCTCTCTATGACTAACTAATATAATACCTGTGATAACAAAATCAGAGGCGACAGTTGCGGCACGATCAGGAATAGCATAAAATCTGGTCCAACCCCTCCCTCGAGGGCGACCTCTATCTCCCTGATCGCTGCCCCTGGCTGGCTGGGCAGGTAGGGTGGTAGCTGGAGCTGGAATGATGGACTGCTGGCCCTGTGGAGCATGCTAAAGCAGTGGAGTATGAGAAAGCACACCCCTCCCACGTCTGGGGCACTCCCTAACCATGTGGCGGGTATCCCCGTACCCATAACAAGCTCTGGGAGGGCGTGGCGGCTGTGACTGACTGGGCCCGCCCCCGCTAGACTGATCTCTAGAAGTACCCCGCGTAGGAGGTGCGATAGAAACTGGGGAAGCATAATAGGGCTCCTGAAGTGCTGGTGGAGCTGGAGTACTACCGGCTGCTGGCAAGGCTGAATAAATAGGATGACCAAAATAACCCCTACCATAACGACCGACTGCTGAAGTACGGGCACCAGAGTAATGACCCGTCTCTCGAGACCTCTTGGTCTCCCTCTCCCCTTGCTCCCTGGCGAGCATACCCTCAATCCGTCTAGCAATGCTTACTACCTGCTAGTAGGGAATATTCATCTCTAACTCTCGGGCCAGGCTGGACCGGATGGGCAAAATAAGACCCTCGATAAACCTCCGCACTCTCTCCCGAGCTGTGGCGACCAAAGCCGGTGCATGTCTGGCCAACCTGGTATAACGGATGGCATACTCTGAGACTGTCATAGCACCATGGCGCAAATGCTCAAACTCCGCACGCCATGAATCCCTGAGGCTGTGGGGAATAAACTCCCTCATAAACAGGTCTGAGAACTGGGTCCAAGTTAGTGAGGCAGACTCGACTGGACTATCCAACTCATAAGTACGCCATGAATTATAGGCGGCTCCCCGAAGCTGAAAGGCGGTGAAAGAAACCCCACTAGACTCCACTATGCCCATAGCACGAAGAATGGGATGACACTCCTCCAAAAATCCCAAGGCGTCATCTGAAGCTAGGCCAGTGAACACTGGGGGATCATATTTCTTGAACCTCTCTAGCCTGCGCTGCTCGTCCTCTGAGACAGCTGATCCATCCCCGGGCTATACTGGTGCTGCAGGCGGTACAGGAATAACCTCTGGCACCTGCTCCATCTGCACTCTCTGTTCAGGAGTGAGGGCTGCGGGAGTCTGGGCCCCTCCCCCGGCCTTAGATGTCGCTGCAGCAAGGGGAAGCAACCCCGCCTAAGCCAAAGTAATGTACATGCTCAATAACTGAGCCAGGGTCTCTTGGAGAGTTGGAGTAGTAGTGGCTGTAGTAGGTGTATCAGGTGCCTGTGCTCCAACTGGATCTGCTGCTGGTACCTCAGCGGCAGCGCGCGCGGGTGCGGTGGCTGCACCTCGGGCGCGTCCTCGACCTCTACCCCGGCCCCGGCCCCGGCCCCTGGCGGCGACAGCAGGGGGCGCAGGTGCCTGGTCCTCTCATGTAGCACGAGTCCTCACCATCTGTGAGAGAATAGAAGATAGAAGTTTAGAATTAGTGTCAAAACATCGCACAACAAGGAATTCAAAAGAAATGAACATTTTTCCTAAACAGTTACATAGCCTCTTGTAGATAAATACAGACATCTCCGTACCGATCAGCGAGACTCTAATAAATTGGTCTGTGTCCCATGACTCCTATGAACCTAGAGCTTTGATACCATCTTGTCACGACCCTATTTCACCAATCGTAAACCTGTCATGATGGCACCCAGTCTTTGCGACTAGGTAAGCCAAACACATTGCGGAAATTTAATAACTTTTACGAAAGCAATAAACAAATACTGAATAATGTAGGAAAATGTATAGAGTGCCGCTTGGCACATACACTTCAACTCAAGTACAATACCAACCTCCAAGACCCGGAAACTCACGGGCAACACAGGCTAAAAGAATATAAGTTATGACTCTAACATCCAGAATGTATATACAACCGATCATATGAAATGAAACTACTAACTATAAGGAGGAGTAGAAGGAGACTCTTCGGATCTGCGGATGCGGCAGATGCATAACTCAAGTCTCCAAGTGTAGCTCTAAAATCACTAATAGTGCGCTCGATCAGAAATACCTAGATCTGCACAACAAAAGTGTGCAGAAGAGCAGCATGAGTACACCACAGCGGTACTCATTAAGTGCCAAGCCTAACCTCGGTTGAGTACTGACGAGGAAGGTCAGGGCCCACTAAGAATAAAATATAATAACAATAATGAGCAGTGTAAATCAGGAATTTATCTGAAATAACAATAAAATAGGATAGAAGCTACAAGTCAATGACAATTAAGCTAAGTAAGGAAAATAACACAACAAGTATTCCTCAACTATCCATTGGATCTCCCGGGAATTGCACCCGTAGTTCATCTCATTTAAATATTTAGGATCTCCTGGGAATTGAACCCGTAGTCCATAATATCAATAGCAAGGATCTCACAGGAATTGAATCCGTAGTCCATAATATCAGTAGCAAAGGATCTCCCGGGAATCAAACCTATAGTCCATAATATCAATAGCAAGGATCTCCCGGGAATCGAACCCGTAGTCCATAATATCAATAGCAAGGATCTCCCGGGAATCGAACCCTTAGTCCATAATATCAATAGCAAGGATCTCCCGGGAATCGAACCCGTAGTTCATAATATCAATAGCAAGGATCTCTCGATTCCCGTAGTCCATAATATCAATAGCAAGGACCTCCCGAGAATCGAACCCGTAGTCTATAATATCAATAGCAAGGATCTCCCGGGAATTGAACCCGTAGTCCATATATAAAAACACAACCAAATAGGGAAAATATTCAGAGAATGAATTACACAAATACAATTAAAAGTTAAGTTCTGGCCCAACATGCTTCACGTAATTTAAATTAAAGCAATTAAGCAACTAGACAGTTAATTCTATCTAGTCATACTTCTCTAACTAACACAGGGTTAATCTTGCATTTAAATCAGTCAAATAACGGAGAAAATACAGTTTGAGCAATTCAAGTAAAGTGGATTTTCAACAATTTTCACAAGTACACGCTCGTCACCTTGCGTGCAAGGCATTTAAATCAACACATAAGATGTCCTAAGGGAAGAGGTCCCCCACACAAGATTAGACAAGCCACTGAAACAATGCCCTTGCCACGAGTATCCAACTCCGAGTGGCCCAAATCTATTCAAACCAATTACATATTGTAAACAACATCGCAAGTAGCTAATTACACTATCAAAATTAAAGTTAAGGTGCAAAATAGGTAAAATGACCAAAATGCCCCTCCAGCCAACGTCTCAGAATTGAAATATTTTTACATTTTCAGAACCCTCGTACTCTCACCAGTCTAACCATATAAAAATCTCTCAAATCGGAGGTCAAATGCCCGTTCAAATCGTCACTATTAGGTCTAAGGATTTTACCCCAAGTTTCATTAAAAATCCGAAATTAAAGGTTGAATTTGAGGTTAGATTAGTGTGTATAAAGCATAAGAGAGTAAGGAATCGTTACCCAATAGTTGCCTCTGAAAATCCCTCGAAAAATCTCCCAAATCCGAGCTCTCTAGCTTGAGTTTTTGTAAAAATGGAAGAAGGGTTCGTTTTGAAATGTTATATTCCGCCCAAGGATTTTCTTCATTGCGATTGCATAAGAAGGAATGCGATCACGTAGAGTAAAAATTTGAAGTCCTGGAAAATGGTCTATGCGAATGCAGGGAGGTGTCTGCGATCGCGTAAGGTAAAGAGACAAACCAATGCGATCGCATTAGAGACTATGCGATCGCGGAGAAGGGAAAACAGAAGCTATGTGATCGCAGGAGGGAAGTATGCAATCGCATTGAAGGAAAAAGGGCCACCTCAGAAATTACACTACACGATCGCATGGATGAGTATGCGATCGCAGAGTGTAAAAACCTTTAACATCAACAGCAGAAAGATCTGCAATGTTTTTTAACACAAAATGCCCAGTTGGGCATCCGAAACACATCCGTGGTCCCCGGGACCTAAACCAAACCTACGGACATATCCCATAACATCATTTAAACTTGCTAAAATCCTTAAACCACCTAAAACAATGCCGGAAACACGAATTAATCAAAGACTTAAGCCTATGAACTTCAAATTCTAACCAAACACAATTTTGATCAAAAACCTATCCAAAACTTGACCGAATGACCTGAAATTTTTCACACGCATCCCAAATGACATGATGGCGCTATAGAAACTTCTGGAATTCAAATGTGACCCTCGGATCAAAAACTCACTATCGGACCAAAAACTTGAAAAATTCAAACTTCGGCATTTTAAGCCTAAAAGAACTATGGACCTCCAAATAATATTCCGAACACGCTCCCAACCCCGAAATCACCTAACCGAGCTAACGGAACCATCAGATTCCGAGGTCGTCTTCACACTGCTCCGAATAAGGACCATTTTTCAACTCTTAAGCTCTCATTTAGGGACTAAGTGTCCCAAAACACTCCAAATCCTAATTCCGAACATCCCTGCAAACCAAAATAGCAGAAATGAACTTAGGGAAAGCAGTTAATGGGGAATCGGAGCGTAAATTCCAAAAACGACCGGTCGGGTCGTTACAGTTTATCAGATAAATAGATTATTCATCATTCAGAAGAGGGAGTATTCATATCCTTACTTCATTGTTCAGTTGTCTGTTTATCAGCTAGTAGTTTAATTTCGGTTTCAATATCAGTTCAGTTATTAGTTATCATTTCAGTTATAAAATATCAATTCTCAGTTATGAGTTTGGTTTTAGTTTTAGCATTTTTGATTCATTTTTTAATTGCTTTTCATGCCATTGCAATTCAAATGTACTAACGTCCCTTTTTGCCCGGGGCCTGCATCTGGCAATGCAGGTAACGATTTTTAGGTTGACTATTCTGCTTGCTAGGACTTGTCATATCAGCTATTAGTGAGCCCTAGTCTTTCAGGGCCTTATATTTCTTTTGTTTTAGTCATTATAGTATTTCAGTTAATAAGGTATACCGGAGACCTTGTCCCTATAAACAGTTAGCATTTTCAATTTTCTTTAGGGGATTCGTAGACTATAACCCAGTCAGTAAGATATTAGCAGACTTTCATGTGTTAGCCTTGTCGACTACTTATTTATACTTGCAGGCCTTTCGGTATTTTCTGCATCTATGATATTTCAGTCCGACTCTTTAGCAGATTATCATGTTTTATATTTACCACTAGTTCATAGTTATACCACATGTTGATCCAACCATATAGTTGGTTCGCTCGATCACATGCAATCAGGCACCGAGTATCGTATTACGCCATGACAATAAATATTTTAGATTTAAAGACGTGTTTCTATATTCCATGTTTCATCTGTATATTTTACGTACTAATTTAATGCCTTACATAATCAGTGCATTTTTCGTACTAATACTCTATTTTACAGGGCCTGTGTTTCATACCTGCAGGTGCAAGTAGGTACGCTGACGGCCCCCTTTTTAGGATCCCAAATCAGCGAGAGTTGGCATACTCCACTTGATCCGGAGCTTCTTTTGATTTTGGTACGATATGTTTATATATATATATATATATATATATATGACATGGATCAGTCCCGTGTCTGTACAGTTATGTTTCCATTAGAGGTAATAGTATGTCTAGTTAGGTTGTATGTGGCCTCGTCGACTTTCAGTTAATGGATGTATAGTTGTCTATTGCAGCCTTGTCGGCTCACCCATTGTATTCAGCATGTATACATACATATGCCTTTTTGGCAGGTTTCCTTCATGTATGTTATCTTCATAATTCAACATATGTTATACGAGTTCATATCCTAGACGCATGCTCAAGGGTGTTTGACAGGTAGGACTCAGGCACCTGTCACAGGCTATCGGTTTGGGTCGTGACACCAATAAAGTTCCCGGACACTCCGAGACCAGTGAGTATCTCCCATCTGGGGAAGCTTCTGAGGGTAAGTCTATGCAGGCACAGTCGAAAGCCCAATCACAACAAGTCCCGGGTAGATTCCATTTGGTAGATCTTCCACTGCTAGTTCTTCTGAATGTTTGCAAGAGGATAACCAAGATTTTGAGCTCTCTTCCTTACAAGCCCCGGCTGCACCAATCAATATTGACGATGATGATGTCTCGGACGATGGTAGAGGGGGTGATACTATAGTGGAGGGGTTAGAGAGGTTGAGGAGAAGGCAGATGTGGGAAGACAAATTTGTTAGATTGACTGCCTTCAAAAGCTTTAGAGAGTGGCGGCCCTAGAGTTTGCTCACGCTTGAGCGACAATTCTTGATGAAGGATTTGGACAAGCATAACCCAAATGTCCTCAGACAGTTGCATAAGAAAAAAGGATGGAAAAGGTTCACCCAAAGTGTCCTCGATGGAACTTAGTTAAAGAATTTTATGCCAATGTGGCTTACATTAAGAAGGGTACCAAGGTGGCAAAAGTGCGAAATATGAAAATCCAATTAGGCTACTATGCTTTGAACTCTTATGTGGGATTAAAGAAGTCGAGGCAGTCCAATACTTGGAAACGCTGGCTACAGGTGATTAGCTCGCCCGTGGCTAGCTGAGATTTTGGCTATTGGAGGATCAACACCTTCGTGGCTCACAGCACGGGTTTCCATAATCAAGGCCACCCTAAATTTTGAAGCAATTGGTGGTAGATATTTGTATGCAGCCTCTCCCAAGCAATTTCGGGAAATTCGATTATGGCTGAGTACCTAATTAATGTTGGTGCCATCATGTCCACCAACATCACATTAGCTGTCCAGAAGGATGAAAGATCATACCCGTACCCGAAATTCCTAACAGAATACTTCAATGATCAAAAGCTGGAGCCAAGGGAATATGATACAAAATTAAAGGCCAAGAAGCCTTTCCGATGGTACTATCTACATGGTATTGACAACCCAAAGTTCAAAGATAAGGCAACTACCTCCGCTGGACAGTCTGGCAAGCCAACGGTAGTAGTTAATGATTCAACTACTGAACCTTCCACAGATGCCATGCCTTCTATAGTATCTGGTCCTTCCACCGGGATAGAATCCATGACCCAACCTTCTTCTTCTAGACTATCAGCTTCATTATCACTGCCAGCATCATCCACTTATCCACAAACTGCGATGTCTGTCTCCTAGACATTGGCGAGTCTCAAAACTAGATGCAGGCAGCTACTTCAAAGTTGTCTGACATATCCAGTGATGTTGCAGCACAGTCTTATGCCCCAAAAGCACCACAGGTACTTCCGTCTATGGAAGAAACATTGAAGAAGATTTTGGACAACTAGAAGACCATTATGGAGACCCTAACGGTGCATGGGGAGGTCATTGAGGAGTTGGAAAAGTAAACGGAGAAGATGTGGAAGTCTCAAGCAACGAAGAAGTTAGGGGAGAAGTTGAGAAAAGAGATTACCAAGCTCACACCTGCCGAAGATCTACCATTGGACCTGCTTATGGAGCCAGTAGTCCTAGCAACAGAGTCAATACCAGTAGTATCCAGGGTACCAGAGGCAGTAGCAGGACGATCTAAAGAGCCGGTTGCGACTGCCCACACTGTTTTGGAGATGATACAGATGCTCAGTAACCTTGTTGTACCTCAGCCAGGTGATGATGAGATACAACTATAGAATATAGATGGTGCTGCGGATGCCATGCAGATTGAGACCACACAGGGAGTTCTCTTAACTCTTTACCCTTCCCTTTTCTTATTTTTGTTAAGCATTTGGGACAATGCTTATTTTCTATTGGGGGCGGTCTATTTTGATTGATTCACATTGACATTTGGATTTGGCCTATAATAACTATCATACTATTTTTTTCCTTTTATATTTATTTGCTCTTTGGTATGTATATATTCTTTCCTCTCCTTTGATGTATATATTCATTTCCTTTTGGTTTGTATATTTATTTATCTTGCTTTTTGTAGTTTATTTCATAGCTTCCTTAGTTTTTTTTCTTAGTGGTATAACTTCTTATTTACTTTAGTACTTTCATTTAGGTTTGTATCTTCTTTTTACGTTTGAGTGGTCAATAATACTTTAGTTTTCTTAATGCCACGGTTCTTTCCAAAGGTGGATATTGTGTGAACCGGGTGGCTCTTACCAACAATGGATGACATGACAACCTTCTTAAGGGGTTGAGTCCATTTTTTTTTGTTTGGACAACTGTATTAGTAATGAATAAAAGGGTCTCAAGCATACTTCACTTGGCACTGACACATTTACCTACGCCCTTATGGTTAAAAAACAAAGTTGTTGGCATAAAATAGCTTTAGTTGTGACCTTTAGACTCTTGTGTTGACTTAGACAGTCATCGAATGGTTCAGTCAAGCCATTTGTGATTCTCAATCTTAACTAGGGTTATTGTGGGCCCTCGATTCCGTTCTCTTTAGCAATCCAGCAGTGTGAGAGGTGAGGTATTGAATGGCAGTCCAAGTACCCATGCTAGTAGTCTAGAACTTGCCCCAAATATTTTTCTAGGCGAAATTCTAAGTGTAGATTGGCTTGAGAAATGATTCTAGCATATCCTTGACCTAATTAGAAATTTGAAATCTTCGATATCCTACCAATGTGATATCCCTAGTTAGCCCATTTAATTCTAAGCTCTTTTTATTTCAATAACCACGTTACAAGCCTTTATCCGTTTTGTAATGACCCTCTCTTTGTACCTGATCTTTTCATATCATTCTTGAGATAGTTTGAAGGAGAGACAAGGAGTTTGAAAGCCAAATAAGAGAAGGAAATGAAGAAAAGGGAGGGAAAAGAAAATAAAGAAAGAACAAAAAAAAAATGCAAAAAGAAAGTGAATAAGATGTAAAGTTGAAGGGATTCAAAAAAAAAGAAAAAACAAATGATGAAAGGCATGGAGTAAATAGAAACAGAAAAAAATGAATGTCATAACCAATAAAGAGTGACGTTACATCTCTCTTGTTCCCCCGAGTAAAAAGAAATTAACTCAAAGAGTCGACAACGTATGAGCCAAATGAAAAAATGGAGTGCTTGAAGAAAGATGAACTCATTCTATTTCATCAAGACCTATATACTTTGATCCAAAAGCCTTCATTATATCACGAAAAAGACCTACATAATTTCAAGTTGAGTGAGCTTATATTAGTGGTGATTTACATAAAGGGCAATCTTATGGTACTTAGAGCCGGACTTGTGATATTTTTTTGAGAGAGATGAGCGCACTTTTCACAATCCTTGCTTTGAGTGTTACATTATAAAGTGAGATATGCTAATGCAAAGTAAATGAGGAGGTGTTTGGGGTCCACAATAACATACATGAAAGAGAGAGAGCTTCCTTGATGAATAAAGTCAACTCTTGATGCTCTAGTGTCACATTAGAACTATTGTACTTAAAAAGTAAAATCATTGCATTGTTGATAATTCATACGTGTTGTTGTTAATTGTTGGTCCCAATTGATGTGTGACTAACGCACCTTAGTTTAGCTGGAATAGCTCTTAACTTGTGGAGGTGGGAATTGCCTTATTTTCTTGAGTACAAGCAAAAGCTTAAGTTTAAAGGAGTTGATAAGTAGGGATTTTGACCGCTTATTTGCTTTCTTTTACTTGCGTTTTAGCTAAAAATGCTTAAAGGCACTCCCGAGAACTAATGGAATGCAATTTTGAGCAGGAATATTAGGAAATGAGTCAAAGAAGTCAAAATCAACTCATAAAGGAGTGAAAATTGGACAAAGACTAAAACAAGGCAAAAAGGCCTATGGTGCAGACCGTACAATACTATGTGCAACTGCAAATAATGAAAAGAGCACTGTCAAATTTTCCTTCGGATTATGCGGATCGCACTTTTTGGGCAGGCTAAAGATATGCGGACCGCACCATAATTGTGCGGTCGCACTCACAATTATGCAGTCCACAGAACAGGAGAATCAGAGAGCCATGTTCCAGTCCAAGTTCAAGTGTGCGGACGCACTCAAAATTGTGTGATCCGCACTGTCAAATGAAGTGCAGCTGCATCCCACTTTTATGTGATCGTAGAAGGACGAGTTGACCAGTCAAACTCAGAGTGCGGACCTCATACAGAATTGTGTAGCCGCACAACCTCTGCAGGGGCATTTTTGTCAGATATTTTTAACTTAGTATAAATAGAACTTTTTGTCAATTTTAGGTTAAGTTTTATTTTAGAAGAGCACCTGAGCCATAATATTTTACTATATTAGCTTATAAATATTTGATTTTCTTTCCCTAATCAGTTATTATGCATTATATCTTAATTGCTTCTTTAATATCTACATTTTCCATGAGTAGCTAAATTTCTAGCTTGGGTTGTGGCCCAACCCTAGAGTGGATACTTAATGGGTGTTTGATTTAGGGATAATTTGTGATTAGATTAGTGATATTTAGCTTTGTTCTTGCTTGAATTTAGGAATTAATGGTTGCAAACATTGATTCATGCTTATTGACTTTGTCTTTACTTGAGAAAGAGAGACTAAGTCTAGGAAAACTTGGCTAACAAGAAATTGGGTTGAACTCAAAAAGTTGATAGCACCAATTAAAGGGTCAAATTTAGAGACTGTAAGACCCGAGTTAAGCATATATCACTTATTTTGTGCAATACCCATTTGGACTTAAGAAAGACAAATCAGCAAAATAACTCAAACTACCGAGAGGTATAGAGTGGGTGATTTCATGTTGTTACATCCTGTACCTTAGCATTAGGATGTGCCGTAGTAAATCTACATGAGTTCCAAGGGATTATGTCTTTTAAGAGGATACAGAGGGTTTATGACATTACTATTATGATACCCTGTAAGTTTACAACCTTGATACCGCTAGACATTATGTTAGTGTGGTATTTTCTTTTAAGTGAAGTATTTGAGTAAAAGTTTTATAAGTATAATTTTGGATAGTTACCGTTATTACTATTTTCGGATATGATTAATTATACACCTAATATGAGAAAGTTTATGATATTTTCTTTATTGTAAAAATAGAAATTATTTTTTCACAAGAGAAGAAGGTTATCTTTTTACCGTTTTAAGAATTAAGCATACGAAAATTTGTACTCTTTATATGAGATTAGGAAAATTAAAAATTGAAAATATATATGTATTTTTATATGGATATTTTAATAAAATAATAGTGTATGCATTTATTTTATATGGTACCATATGACCATGATATTGTTATGTATAAAGTGTGTTAAAAATAAGTAAAATTGTAAGTGATTTGAAATAACTCTTAATTATGCGGGTAATTGATTAATTACCTGGTAGCGGGATATTAAATAATTAATTAATTAACTATAGGAAAGACTAAAATACCCACCCCACCCCCACATGGAAGCCACCCTTTTTTCAAGTGATGACTCTTAATGTCTCAAAGCATTACACTTGTAGTGTATATTTAAAGTTGTGTTGATGCGTCAAGTATATGGGGCATATCTCGTTTCTTGGAGATTGATCATATTAGAGTTGGTGATTCACAGAGTTGCTTCAGAAACCAAAACACATGAAGAATGCCATACATTAGTCAAATTCACATCTTTTATTGTACGGCTAATGAGGAAGTATTTGAAGATATATGTTTAGTTTGAATATGACTAGATTTTGAGCAAATGTACACTGCCTAAAGATCTACCAAAAGTGTTCTCATGTAAAACTCCTTTCTTCTTCCGTAACACTTTCTGCCATAGATACTCCACCAACAATCACAAATTTTTTTGGTGCTAACAATCACAACCTAATCCTAAATATGACTACTCCTAACAACAAACTTTTATCTCCAAACCAACTCGAAGAACCACCCGATCTAACTTCTATGCAAATAGATGATAACCTCATAAACCACAAGATAGCAACCTTCATCCAAACACTTATGGCTAACAAATACTTCTTTCCATCTATAAGCAACCTTCAACAACCACTACCTAAGCCTGACCTTTCTGATAAACTCAACCAAAGCACAGATGAGGATAACACTTTTATACCAATTTCCTCAACTAATAAGGCACGATTATATGAGCCTTGAAAATACTCAGTAATTATCAAGCTTTTTGGACGAAGAATTGCATACCACATACTAAAGAACAAGCTCATAGATATCTGAAAACCCATAGAAGAACTTCCTATTATTGACATGGGATCAAACTTCTTCCTTATAAAATTTCAACCGGAAGAAAACATGTTGAAAGCTCTACAGGGAGGTCCATGGTTCATTCTAAATCACTTCTTATCAGTATGTAAGTGGGAGCCAAAATTCATTGTATCGTCAACAAATCTAACCTACTCAGCCATCTGGCTAAGGCTCCCTAAACTACAAACGAAATTTTATGATGTGAAAATATTACAATGAGTTGGATCAAAATTAGGATAACTCGTAAAGATTAATATATGTACTTCAGCAACTACAAGGGGACGTTATGCATGTATTTGCATTGAAGTACCCTTGGAACGACCTATGAAAACACATATAAACATAGGAAACCATAGACAAGGCTTCCTATATGAGGGTGTGACGATCCAGCCGATTGTCACATGAGTTACCACCCTGTTTCCCCCATATTATGTTGCTTTATGTTTCAATGTCAGTATTTAAGTTGATCGGATAGAATTGAATTGGTTTTAACTGAAAATGAGGCACTTAGCCTCTTAGAAGAAATCTTGTTTTGGAAAAGTCAGCCGGAAGTTGATTATATAGTTAGAAGGCTTGGATGTGAATTCCGGTAATTTGGTTAGCTTCGGGGGATGATTTGTGACGTAGGAGTGCATTCAGAGTTGAATTTGGAGGTCCGGTGTAGAATTAGGCTGGAATTGGCGAAGTTGGAACTTTGGCGAATTCCGGTTGATAGGTGAGATTTTGATCTGAGGGTCAGAATGGAATTCTGAGAGTTGCATTAGCTTCGTTAGGTGATTTTGGATGTGTCTGCAAATTTTCAGGTTATTCGGAGTGCATTTCGAAAGTTGTTGAAGAACTTAGGCTTTGATTTGGTGAAATTTGATGATTTTGATGTTAAATATAGTGTTTTGAAGGTTCAAGCAAGTTTAGATAGGGTATTAGATCATGTCTGTTCTTTTGGTTGAGGTCCCGGGGGCCTCGGTGTGATTTCGGATGGTTAAACGGGAATTTTGAAGCATGTTGCAAGTTTGGTTTTTATGGCTTCTGGTATTTCCGCATCTGTGGAAAAGGAGCCGCAGATGCGGCTTGGTGGTCGCAAAAGCGGTTCTAAGGGCCTGGGCAATTTCCGCAGAAGCGGATGGGTTTTCGCAAAAGCGGGCATCGCAGATGCAATTTTGGACCACAGAAGCGGTCTGGGCATTTTAGGAAGAAACTGCAGAAGCGGTTGGGGAACAGCAAAAACGGAGACCGCAGAAGCAGTAATTAAAGCGCAGAAGCAAAAAATCACTGTGGCAGAAGGGTTTATATCAATAATTCATCCGCGAGCTTATGTCACTTTTCCTCCATTGTGGAGCGATTTTTGAGAGCTTGAAGGAGATTTTAAAGAAGGATTCAAGGGTTAATGATTGGAGGTAAGTTCCTTGGCCTAATTATTCAAGTTTATGGTAGAATTATCATGGAAATTGGTTGAAATTTATTAAAAATGGGTAAAGCTAGGTCTTGAGCTTTAATATTTCAAATTGGGATTTGATAGGTCATTTGAGCTCGGATTTGGGAGTTCTTAGTATGTATGGACTCGTGGCGAGATGAGAAATTCGGTAATGTAAGTTTTATAATTTTTTGAGAAGTGGTCCCGGGGCTCGGGTTTTGCCAACTTCGTGTTTTTGGGTGTTTTTCGAGTTCTTTCAATTGAGTTATGTTCCATTATCCTATTGTAATGTATTCGTTGTGGTTTTGACCAGATTCAACGCGCAAGGCGGCAGATTCGAGAGGAAAAGGCATAGCGGACTAGTTTTGTGGCTGGCTTGAGGTGAGTAATAGATGTAGATGATGACCAGAGGGTTTGAAACCCCGGTATATCACACTGTGACGCTATATTGAGGCGAGACACGTACTTTACAGTGAGTGCGAGGTCGATTGTGATTGGGGACTATGGCTTAGTCCTACCGGATGATGTTCGTATTGTGTTATTAGCTAGAAATTAGTTGACAAACCTCCTACTTGGATGGTTATGGTTATATTTGGGACGTATGCCAATTATTTGGATCCCGTAGGGATTATTGTCACTATTTTCATGATGTTTAGCATGTTTTCATGATATCAATCCTAAATTAAACGATGTCTCGAAATGATTAGTAAATTTCTAAAGTCTTAAACACTTAAGCTATAATTCCTAATAATTGGAACTGAAAATGATAAATTGACTGTACCTGTGTGGCTTGCATGCATATAACTGGACTGATTGTGGATCGGGCTGCATGTCGCAGCAAATTCTATGATGATAGTACACTTGGGCTGTAGGAGCCCCTCTGGAGTCTGAACCCCCACAGTGAGCGCGAGTACCCAAATGGATTGGGTTGTATGCCGCAGCGGTCATGTGAATTGCATTGCATTCGTACATATATACATGTCTATGTTATCTGTCATTAATTGTTGTTATTACACTGTTAAATGTGTAAGAGTATTGATTATAGCTTTACATTGTTATATTTTGGGATTTCTTACTGTCAGTCATTATACATGTCTATTACCACTGAGTCGGAAGTACTCACTTTACTCCCTACACCATGTGTGCAGATTTAGGTACCCCGGGAGTTTAGCTGAGCTTTTGCTGATTTTAGAGTTTATTCAGAGTTATCGAGGTAGCTGCTTGACGTCCGCAGGACCCAACTCCTCCTCTATCCCTTTTTATTTTCTTTCCGCAGCTTTTGAAACTATGTATTAATTGAGTCTTATTACACTGTATTGTTAGAGGCTCTAGACTCATGACCCCCATATCTTTAGGAGTGTATTCAACATAACCTTGATATTCTGCTTATATCTATAAATTAAAATTATTAGCTTTATTGTTGATAATGATATTCAAATAATTTGTTTTGAGCTTCATGCTCGGGTTGAGAGTGTAAATGGTCGGGCTTTTATAGCAATTGTGTTGGGCACCATCACGACTGGGATTGGGATTGTGACAATTTGGTATCAGAGCCTAGGTTACTAGGCCTCATGAGTCATGAGCAGGTTAGCAGATTCTTGCGGATCGGTATAGAGACGTCTGTATTTATCCTCGAGAGGCTGCAGAACCTTTAGGAAAACATTACTTTCTTGGAATTCTTATAGTGCGTACTTGATTCAGCTTGAGATGTAACTCTTGAAATTCCTTCCACACGTCTGTATGCACGCATGAGCGCTCGATATTATAAGTGCCCTGATGGCTTGTGATTTCCCCGATCGAGTGGCGAGATGTGATCCCGTGAGTTTGATGTTGGGCCAGTCTGGAGGACTTGAGGCTGGATCTTTGCCTATGGCTTGAGCACCGAGGTGCTAATCATGTGAGCAAGCGTTTTGAACTTATATGTTCGATATTGTCCCTATTAGCCGGAATGACGGCTGGATATCCATGTGATGAGTATGTTAGTACTGCAAGATGTATCTATGTGACTTGGTAGTGACAAAGGAGTCTGCTGAATGATAGATGAGCTGGTAAGTGTTCGATTCCTATTATAATCTGTTGTGTAGCCCCGAGTTATGGGCGCATAATGAATATTTTTCGTGTCTCCTAGTTGGAAAGTAAGGTGCAGTACATATGGCGGTATGAGTTCAGACTCAGGAAGTGTAACGTATATAATGGTGGAAGTGTGCTGAAATACTAAATTGAGGTGAAGCAGGTGGGTTATCTCCTGCGGAGTGTTCTTAAGGGGTATGATTCTTATGTATATTGTTAAAAGATCTCATGTGTAATTGAAAGGTACGTGTTGTAATTTGAAAATTGGGTCGCTTCAGAGAGTGGACTCCGCTGATGTGGGGATGAATGCAAAGTTTGTAGAGGATTTCAGTATCCGAGGATCTGTGTTTTCATAAACTAGTAGAAGATTTGAGTTTAATCTCACTATAATATTGTGGCATCTTTAGAGTAAAAGTATTATGGGTTATTAAATGTGTCCTGATAGATGGCTTCGAGCCAAGTTGGGGAGGTTGTTGTCGATTAGCTGATTGTACGGTAAAGTGCTACGTTGGTTCCTTTCAGAGGTATGCCGGCGGATCAGTCCTGGTTGCAGAAAATGAGCCGAGGATAGCATGAGTGAAGCAAAATTTTGATAAAGGTTATATGGTGCTTCGTAGATGTGAGGAAATATTAGTATGTCTTAAGCTGTTGTTGATAAAGAATGCTCAGTGTGTAGAAAAGGAAGATGTTTATTGTATTGGAATGAGGTCATATCCTTCGGTGTCAGAATGCTAACAACGCACGAGTGGTTCTGTTCGTTAAGTATGGTAATTTGCAGTTGGAATAGGTGTGAATGATTCTCGAGAATGGTTTTATTGTGTTCAAGATTTGGCATATAATAATCAGGTGTCTTAAGGTTGTGTATGTGGCTAGAGACTGTGTTTCCATTAGGAAAAGATCAAGACTTGTGGTATTTTATGCTAATTATGGGATTCCACGTATCAACATCTGGGAAGTAGTGGCAACGAATTTCGATTCGCCGGAAGTTCTTCAAGTAAAGTATTCTGGAACGTGGTATTTTTGGGAAGAATTAAGAGGGTCGGTGTCCTATGGGTCTGAGACAGTGTGGTCTTATGTTCGAGTCTCGCATGGTAGGCCTGGATTGAGGCATTGTGATGCTATGGCAAGAGGGAAATATCAAGTGGATGATGAATAAAAAGAGAAATTTGATAGAAGGAATAGCTTGATAAGAGACTGAATCAGTATGGTAAAGATATGATTAATTGCTTTTATGTGTTCGAAGTAATGGGATTTTACAGGTAATTTGCAGCAATGCTCTTGAGTTTTGACGGCTTGCTCAGCTCGGTTTAGATAGAAGGATTCAGTCCTGGCAGTTTAGCTTGAACAAATGGAGTTGGCAGGGATGTTCTTGTTGGGTTTTACAGTGGTTTGAAGATGAGTATATTTCTTATGGGTGTGTAAAGCATGGAGTGTGTAATGATTTTCTTCTAAATAGGATCAATGAAAGTTCTTGACTAGTTGAGTGCGTCGATGTCTATGGCGCGGAAGGGAGATAAAAGTTCACATGTTATCCTAATATGGTATGTTATATGCGTTATGTTGTGGAGGATTGGGATTTGTATGTGTAAGGCTCGGTTCAGTTCGGAATGGAAAGTCATTAAATTCTTAAGCGGCATGGGCAGCTGCAGGTGATTTAAGAATCGATCTTCAGAGGATTTGGGTGAATGATCCTCATATGATAAGGAAACGGTGTTGCTAATCATAGTGATTTGACAAGGGTATATGTTTCAGAAAAAGGGTAATGTGATTAAGTTGATGGCACTTCAGTAGTGTTCGGGCATTTTTTTTCTTGATAGATATACTGTTGATATCTGAGTGTGTTTGATGGCACAGGAAAATTTTAGAATATCTTCGAAGAATAACTGGGAGTTCTCATGTTCAGGCTATGTAGTGGTTGTGGATAGTGTGTATTGGTACCGTTAGCGGCTATTGGGATTGGAGGCCCGAGTGGGTCCTTCCTTGTTGGTATGTTAGATTTTGTATATGATGCTGAGCTGTAGAGTGGTTGTCGCAATGTGGGTTGTTCTAGACTATTGTGCTATGGGCTATGACGGAAATGTCATCGGTTGCATGGCGAGGTGCATCGTATTATGATATAGCAGAGTGGTTGGTATTCCAACGATCAGCGGATGGCTGGGAAGGATTGCTTTCCTTAATTGGGCCTTTGTGACGGATGTCAGTATAGAGGTTTCTACCATTGATTCAGTTCCGGCATTGAGGGATTTTTTTTCGGATGCGTTTCTTGTGGCCGGGCATGTCGCCGGACGAGATTGTGAATTTCGGTATTGATTTAGTGTCAGGCACCGTATTGTACAGCTCCGGTATGAGTTATAGTAGTGGAAGAAGCAGTTTCAGGCTTCTTAGTAATGAGTTTGTCGGTAAGCTGATGTGTTACGTATTCAGATTGAGATGGCTTGGTTGGCCCTGAGATGTATTGTTGAGGGACAGGTTTAATCTCTCGTTATTGAGCTTGTTAGTGATCTGGGGAGATCTATGAGATGCGTTTTCGGTGTTGTGAGGTGTTATGATTTTCGGATTGTGCTTGAGTTTTGTAGCTTATAATGCTATATGTAGATATTGTTATGCACTCAGTATTTTATTGTAATGAGCAAATTTAGCTCGGTGTGCATCTCCTTCGGTGTGATATATGTATGGATCGGGTGGCACGCCGCCATGGGTATGTTATCTGGATCGGGTTGCACTCCACAACAGTGTGATGTTGAGAATAGTTTTCCATATGTTACTTGGTATGTCTTGCTTCCTGATTTCTGAAGAAAGTCTGTATTGGGTGTTGCTCGGCGAATGGCGCATCGGTTGTGTCCTTTCAGGATTGAACGGTGTATATTACTTGCGTCACCATGGATGTGAGGGATTGCTTGGTTTTAGACATCAATCTGTGTGTGGCTGTCTATTTTGAGCATAGCGCTTGAGGTACTTCATGTGTAACAGTATTTGGATAAGATCACGCATTGTAGATAGGCTACGTAGAGATTAGACCCTTTGTGGTAGATACATGTATTCTATTTCTATGATGCGGGACGGGGTCCCAGCCTTGTGTTGTGATGGTACTAAGGAATTTGAGTTACAACTCTTTTGTTTGAGTCATTTGTCATGATTTGAGTATGTTCAGACCGCCCATCATTGGTGTGTGCATTATGCAAGTTGTGGCTTAGGCCTGTGATGAGTTGTCATATCACCCGAGTAGTTCGTTGAATTTGAGGAGATCGTTGGAGTTATTAATGGACACGAACAGATTTGATTATAGCTTGTTGGAAGTGTGAGCACGTGATTTTTTCCCTAAGCAAATTATTCCTAAAATTCCAAACAAATTGATTTTCACGATTTTTACAATTTTTGTTGATATTTGTTGCATTTTCGGAGTTAATTAGTTGCATAATAATTCATACAAAAAAATATGCATTAGGATTTTTAATTTCACAATTTTAGTATTAATTCATTTTGGAACAATTTAAGGAAAAATCAAAAATAGCATTTTTATTGTTTTAATTGGAAATTATTACAAATTAGTTAGGGTCTAATTAGTTTAGTTGTTAGTTTAATTTCTCAATTTTATAAAATTAGAAAATAAATTTGATATAAAAAATATATAAGCTAAAAAAAATACAAAAATACAAAATGATAAAATAAAAAATAACAAAAATGAATAGAAATAAAATAAACAAGAAAAGAATTAAAGGAAAAACAATGGTCTTATGTTGGGTTAATTAACATGCTCATTACCCAATTCACTAGCCCAAATGAATCAGACCAATCTAGGCCCAAGCTACACGCCCCAGTCCATGGTCCAATTACCCCAAACCCGGTCTGCCCTCTCTTCAGATAAAACGATGTCGTTTGGCGTCCTGTGATCTCGGCCATGGATCGTCCTTAATCCAACGGCCATCAGTTTGATTTCTCATTAAAACAAAACGACACCATTAAAGTGTCGATTAATTTGAACCATTCAAAGAATTTAATCCAAGGGCCATTAATCAATATGCAAATTAAATAAAAGATACTATAATTCAGAAAAAACCTAAAACATTTTAATCCCTTCATCTTCCTCATTTCCCAACCGCCTCTGTTTCACCGTCAACCCCGCAGGAATCCTAGCCGGCGGGAAACACACCCTATGCCAAACTTCACTAAAATTACACCGTATGACCACCTTAAACCCCTCTTTCCACCCCTCTACTTGGTTTCCTTCAAATACTTCCCTTCAGTTAGTTAATTAGATTTTTTGGTAGTGATTTGAATTCTCTTG
This sequence comes from Nicotiana glauca, assembly GCA_026770625.1. NCBI lineage: Eukaryota > Viridiplantae > Streptophyta > Magnoliopsida > Solanales > Solanaceae > Nicotiana > Nicotiana glauca. The sequence goes on along the minus strand of MU724056.1, from coordinate 67,613 downwards.
TTTGTTAATTTCTGATTGATAATTAGGATTGGTTATAGCTGTTAGATTTTTGATTAGTAATTGGTTAATCGTGGAACTAAAATTGGGGTTAAATAAATTCAGGGGTAAAAGGGTTGTATAACACTAGATTTATTCCAGTAAATTCAGTATAGTTTCAGGGGCATTTTGGGGATATAAAAGAGGTTGGTAGTAATTAACAAAAGGAAGGGAGAGTATTTTGGGTATCGGAAAATGGTTTAATAGTAGTAATGATGCAATTCCAGAGGTAATAGGGGAATAAAAATAGGTAGTTTAGCAATTGTTAAAATGAAGTGAGGGTAAATAAGGAATTACAATAGAATAGAATATTCTAGATTGGGGTATTAGTATAGTTCTTAATAAATAAGTGTAGCTAATTGTATTAGTTTAAAAATAAAGGGTAGAATTGAAATAAAAGAGGGACTAATGTACAGATACTCAAATTTAAGTTTCCCTCCAACTTTACATCTATAAATAGGCATTAATATGCCTTGTTTTACAAGTTTGGAGAGTCCGAAATTTTCCCCCAAACAATCCTCTTTCAATTTCAGATTTCAAAGTTGCAATTGAAACCTTTACAAAAATCCAAAAACAAATAAAACAAATCTCTGAAAAAACTAAGGATTTTACTGTTTCATTGATAACAATCCCGTGGAGACTGATCTACTGCAATAGCTGGGGTATTATTGGCTTGATTTCGAAGCTTTCTTAGGTCAACTATAGGATATTAAGCTCGGTGTTGTGTTCTGTGTTGAATCCTTGTGTTTGGAAGTGATTTTTGGTCCAAAAATTGTTCCTGAGTGTTGTTTGCTGGGATGTTGATTATCACTGGCTGTTACCATTGCTAGTGCTGACTTTTTCTTCTTCTGACTTCACTTCAAATTACAGGTACATGTTCTGAACTTCAGCATCATGTAGAATTGTAGCTGAAATGAAAAATGAAATCAAAGTTTTTTGTTATAGATCTGCTGATTGAATAGCTTTATTGCATCTAAGTAGTTCTATTTCTGTCATTTAGTTGGTTATTCAGTGTAGTTAAATTTGGCCTGTACTTAGGACTGCTTCTTCGGAGTTGAATATTTGATAAATGTTGTAATATTTAAATTCATTGAATTGAATCCTCAAATGTTGGAAGGTAGCTAGTTCAATAGGTTCATGTTAGGTTGGTGAAGTAATTAGAGTTATGTTTTCAGATTACTTCCTGGCATGTGTCTCATAAATATATGTGAAAAGTGATTTAGCAATAGGATAAATCCTAAGTAGTCAGTTGTTATTTTAACTTGAAGACTTTATGTCACGCCTGTTATGATAACTGGAAGCTAGGAATTCGACTGTTGTTTAAGTAAATTAATTCGTATTAGTTCTACAAATTACAATAGTTTATCTATAAAGAATTTATTTTTTGTCATAAGTTCAATTTGTTCAAACGAAATGAGTACATTGCTTCACTGTAAAATCATAATACTCGATTCAGGCGAGCCAATTTGTGAGCAATCACATGGCTTACACGGTTTCAGGGATTTGATCCCTCAGCTCGCATGTGACATGTTCAATTCTTTCCATTTGGGCTTGTCTCAGGTACATCATCTGAGAATACTGAAATCCTAGTCCAGCGTATGGATTGGGTTCTTTGATCCCAAAGATTGAATGGTATTTGTCCTGTTAGTGTTTAAATGGTAGGTTATGGCATTTCTTAATAACAATTAATTAGGACCTTTACTTTACTTTCAAGACAAACAAAAAAAAATCAAAAAATCATAATTTCTTTTAGAATTGATATTTAAATAAAATAATGAGATGAGCCTTGCCGAACGAAATATAAAAGGCGGGACCCTCAATAATTGCTATATAAAAATACTTAGAATTTGGGAGGACCGTTTAGCGAATTTCACGGTCCTCTCCAAAGATAATAAACACATAGTTGCTTTAGGCGCGTATGATAATAATAATATTACCTTCCTAAATACGGGTGCACATTTTATGTGACCCAAATCTAAGTCTCAACAAAGTCGAAATGTGTCAAAAACCACGGGCGTACTGGTATGGCGTAGTTCAAGATACATTTTCAAGACGTTGCAATTCTTGTAAAAAATAAATATATAATAAAAGCGAGTTATTAACACAAAGGCACATAGGATAGAACATTTATTAAAATCAGATAAAATCGAATACAATAGTTGAGCGACTGTGCTAGAACCACGGAATCCGAGAATGCCTAACACCTTCTCTCGAATTAACAGAATTCCTTACTCGGATTTCTGATTTGCGGACTGTTAACAGAGTCATATTTTTCCTAGGTTCGGGATTCAACCGGCGACTTGGGACACCATTAATCTCCCAAGTGGCGACTCTGAAATTTAATAATAAATCCCGTTCCGATTGTCCTTTAAATGGAAAAACTCCTTTATTATACCCTTTAGGGGTGTAGTGGAAAAAGGAGGTGTGACAGCTCTGGCGACTCTGCTGGGGAAACAAACCCAGAACTTTTGTTCAGGGTTCAGAATTCGAGCTCAGAATAATTGTTGTATTTGGTTATATCTGATTTTTCTACATGTTTTTATGCTTAATGTGCAAAATGTTTACCGCTTTGATATTATCTGAACTGTATATAAACTGTGCCGAAATCTTTCTCTTCTCACCTCCGGGGATGTGCTTACTGGTTGAGACACCCTATTTTGTTAGTGTCATACCTTGAAATAAGAAAGAGGCCGGACAAGTTACTAAGCCGGACGATCATATGGGTCCCCAGTACGTAGCCCCCTCCTTGACTCGAGTTGTCCGCTCGGGTACACAGTCTAGAACACATACCCAGGTTTTGGACTTAAAATAACTAGAACTTTATGTCGGATCCCTAATAGGAGCCCTTAATTGCATCATGTTGCATTTAACTTAAGGGACTCAACACAGGGGTTGAGTCCGTCTAGACAGGTAACCGGATATGAAAAGACCACCATGATGCATTTTACGTGCATTTATTTATCTCGGGCCCGCATGCTGACCAGTTGTTGAACATCGGGAATTTTGTGAAATTGAGAATAAAAGAGAAATAGCAGCGTAAAGAATTAATTGTTTAGTTTTAGAAAAAAAAAACCGATGCCCAATTACTGTCGAAACTCTACCAAAATTTCGAAAAAAAATGAAAAATGGAAATATTTTGTTTTTAATATTTTATTTCATTAAAAGCAAAGGAAAATAGAAAAAGAGTCTTTATTTTTGGAAATTGTTCGCAGAAAAAGAAAAAAGAAAAAGAGTCTTTTAGCTGGAAAAATAGGTAGTTTATTTGTTTGTTGAAAATGAAAAAGGAAAAAGGGTAGTTATTTTGTCTTGTTTTCAAAAAAAAAAATAGAAAATGAAAATAGTTTGTCTTGCCATGAAAAATGAAAATGAAAAAGAGTATTGCTTTTGCAAGTAGTTTTGTTATTTGCTTTTGAAATGCCAAAAATAAAAAATAAAAAGCATCTTGTTTTAAAATAGTTCAGTAATCTGCCCGAACTACGTTGGTTTGATTCTCACCAAATGTGAGATATGTAGGCAACCCTTGACGGGTCCAACCACACCTTTTGCAAAAAAAAGCCAAAAATACCAAAATTTCAATTTTTTATCCAATAAGTCGGGTGATACCATTTTTATTTAAAATAAGTCGAATGTCCTTCAAAAGGATGTTGGAAGGCCATTTTGCAAGAACAGCCACTCTTAGTCAATTTTTTATTTTATTTTTGTGGACACGGCCTTAAAATCTTCTCTTTGAAATGCTGAAAGGCCGTATCAAAAAAATTAGACTTTATTTTGGAAATTATAATTGAAAAAAACTAGATATAGTGTCTTTTTCTTTTGGGTCATAATAAGTGATTAAATCACCTTAATGAATGTGCAGGATGAGCACGACTCAAAATGAACCTTTCTCAATCATGAACAAGATCCCTTTGGAGTTACGTCTGTGGTGGAATGATTTAGGAAGCGAAGGGCGAGGTGATATTAAGAAATATTTGAAAGGGCTTACCGGTTTGCTAGAAATTGTTCCTCGGGGAGATATTATCAGAGCATTAGTGACATGTTGGGACTCGGCACACAATGTGTTCCATTTCTTAGACTTTGAGCTTACTCCAAAATTAGAAGAAATGGCTGGGTATATCGGGAAAGATGAGGTTCCTTTAAAAGACTAATATTTAGTGGCCCCGAGAATTGTAGTCGTGCACAGATTTTTAGATTCTCTAAAGATACGTAGGACAGTTCACAACGCAGATCTGGAAAATGGCTTTTGTACCCCACACTTCATATACCATAGATATGGCCATATCGGGGGGTTCAACAAACCAGAAAGCAAGATATGTAGTAATGGAAACCGCTAAAAATAGGAAGAGCATAGGCGTGTCGCTTTCATGGTGGTTTTTTTGGGGCTCGTGATATTTCCAAGGAAAGATGGAAACATTAACATAAAAATAGCCGGGGTCGTCAGTACTTTAATGACTCAAGACAAAAGTACTCTTGCACCTATGATACTAGCTGATATTTTCCGCGCTCTTACAGCCTGTAAAACCGGGAAAGACTTCTTCGAGGGATGCAATCTACTGCTGCAAATGTGGATGACTGAGCACATATGCCATCACCCTCAGTTTTTAAGCTATGGATCTCCAGAAAAAACATGCATAGAAGAGTTCTACACGAGGATTAAAGGGGTCAGTTTTCCAGAAGGATTTACGGGTTGGACAACATACTTTCGATCCCTTACTGCTAGTCAAATAGAATGGACGCTTGGATGGCTACCTGTTAATGAAATTATATACATGCCAGCGGCAAGGCCGCATATACTTTTGATGGGTCTCAAAAGCATTCAACCCTATGCCCCATATCGGGTTTTGAGGCAGCTTGGAAGATGTCAGATAGTGCCGAAGGATGGTGATCTTAGTACTCAGGTAGTTGGGATTAGTCTTGAAGGACAATTCCCTGAAGCAAAAGTCCGCCAAATTTGGAATGAATGTCAATACTTCAAGACAGACACTTGCGTAAAGGATTTGGCCAAATGCGAAGTATCGCCCGAGTACTCTGCTTGGTATCAGCGAGAATGTGAGCATGAAAGGCTAGCTAAAAGACCTCATATCCAGGAGTTTGCTTAATCATCAAAAGAACAGTGGGCTTGGCTAACCAAAGAGAATGAGTATAGGGAAAAAATAAGCGAGCTGGAAAACAAGTCCAAAATCTTAAATTTGAAAACAGTATGCAAGCTGCGGCTGATGAGGGCGAGAAAAAGAAATTGGTCAGAGAAAATGAAGCCTTACAAGCACAAATCCAGAAAATGAAGATATCGGCGGAAAACCCCGTTAAAAATGCCAAAGACGCAAAGCTTATAGACAATCTAAGGCAAAAAGTAAATGATTATAGTTTTGACCTTAACAAAGCAGAAAAGGAAATAACTGGGGTTCGAAGGCAATTGGCTAAATATGCAGAAGAACGAGCCTGCATGATTCAACAGCTAAAAGAAGAACATGACAGTGAGGTCGCCAGATTAAGGAAAAGGGTCATTACCGCAGAAAATAAAATAAGCAAACAAGCAAAAGAGTTTATAGTTGAAAGGGAACACTGTTATACAGCTTTAGCACAATTAGAAATGGATCTACAACAACTTCAGGAGAGAAATCAGCAGACTCTGGAGGCCAGGGCCGAACAGATAGGGCGGTTACTTCAGGAAAAAGGCATAATCAGAGAAAGAATCCTAGCTATTGCTCACCACATCACCAGAAAATGCCAAATGTGCGAGAATATGACTCAGACTACCTTCTTTGCCTCAGTAATGATATTTGTGAAACAGATAATGAGTGACCTAGACAGACTTCAAAGGGAACTTGCATATAGGCCCCGACGAGACCGAACGATGTCCCGCAGGCACCAGGAGCTTTAATGTATTCATGAGTCTGTATTTCATTGTGTCAGTCACTTGAGTATGTATTTTTATTTCTAGTCAGTCTGCATTTCATTTCAATGTAGAATAATTGTTAAGAAGTTTGAAGTCTGATCTGTCATTTGGAGTCTGTCGTTGTAATAGGTGTGTTTGATATTAATAAAATTTAAAATTACAAAAATTGTAGTTGTTATTTTTTCATTTATTTGGTTAAAGCAAGATCACGATATATAGGCAATTTTCATAGGACCCGGTCATAGCAATGTGAGAAACAAAATAAAAAGGCGGGAAATAAAAGAAAGAAAAGAAAAAAGAAGGGAGATCCGCAGTAAAAATAAAAGAGCCAGGAGAAAGCAAAGAAAAGGCAAAGAATAAAAGAAAGGTTATATTTGAGAATAAATAAAGCCGGGATGACGCATGTGGACGAACAAATTCAAATATGTGGTCCTTTGTTTGATAATGCCCTAACCATTAATAACGCTGTTGTTGTTGATGAGTACAGACTGGTGGTTTTATCTAGCTAGCATTCTGGCAACTCATCCATATAATACCCGCTCCAAAGATATGTTGAAAATGGTTAGCCAAGAGATCGAAGCAACTATTGTAGACCAGCCTAGGGAGGAAGAAATAGTGGATGTTAATGCTATGAAAGAGGAAATGTACAAGCTGAAACAACAAATTTCCAAAATGTACCAGGCCTGGGCAAAAGGACAACCCTTGCCAACTTATCCAGCCAATCCTGTCTATGTTTTGCCACCAGTTCAATCACAAGATCCTCCCACCGTAAATTCTTCCCCGCCTTACCCTACTTATCCCCCATACTATGCAACCACTTCTCAAACACCACCACCTCTACCACCAAAGCAAATCCCACCACCTCCACCACCAGTTTATCCTGTGTACGTGGCTCCCCCACCCGCCATGTTACACAAATCTTTAAGTAAACCTTTGTTCCACACTCAAGAAAACCACTACTATCCGCCTGAGCCTACTTTCAAACCTCATGAGCCATACCCTTGCACTCCTCTCATTGATATATTTAACGAAGAGAAACCGCCCAAGAACCCCGAACAAGAGGAAATGATTCGTAAAGTAAAAAGTCTGGAACAATCGTTCCGAAATATGCAACATCTTGGAGGAGAAGTAAGTGTGGCTTATAAAGACCTGTGCCTGTTTCCAGAAGTCCAACTGCCTGTGGGTTTTAAATTGCCAAAGTTTGATCTTTATGATGGTCATGGTGATTCCGTGGCCCATTTGAGGGGATTTTGTAGTAAAATGGGAGGTGCTGGAGGAAAAGATGAATTACTAATGGCATATTTCAGTCAGATCCTCAGTAGGTCGGCCTTAGAGTGGTATACTAGGCAGGATCACACACGATGGAATACATGGGATGACTTAGCCCAATCCTTTGCAAATCATTTTCAGTACAATCTGGAGATTGTTCCCGACCGTCTTTCTTTGACCAAGATTGAAAAGAAACCTGGGGAAAGTTTTAGAAAATATGGATTTCGATGGAGAGAGCAGGCCACGAGGATCGATCCACCTATGAAAGAGGGTGAGATGGTGTATTATTTTTTGCAGGCTTTAGAGCCTACCTATTACGGGCATCTAGTGTCAGCGGTGGGGAAAACTTTCAATGAAGTTGTCAAGATGGGAAGCATAGTAGAAGAGGTTTTGAAGTCAAATAAGATTATGAGTTACTCCGCAATTAAAAGCGTCCACCCAAGCCATCCAGACTATCACTGGAGGGGTTTTGGGAAAGAAGAAGAAAGAAGAAGTTGCTGTGATGGAATCTAGGACATGGTCCAAGGGTCCTCACCCTATTATCACCAACCCGGTCCATATCATCAACCATACCCACATACACTATATGGCCCATCACAACCTTACTATCCACCCCTGTTCCCCACTTCTCAGTTCACCATGCCCAAACTTATCATCAACCTCAGGCACCCTGGCGTGCACCACTCCCCGTAACACATATCATACCCAAAATTCATACCCACCTCCCAGAACATATAGAAATCCCGATGGAACTGGTTTCTGCCCAAACTCTGCTGCTAAAAATGATAGATTGAAAAAGAAAAAGACTTTCACTCCGTTAGGAGAATCTTATACTAGCTTGTTCCATAGGTTGAGGCAACTTGTAATGTTAAACCCCATTGAACCAAAAATACCAAACCCTCCCCCGAGGAACTTGGACCATTAAGTCAATTGTGAATACTGCTCAGGAGCACCAGGACATGATACGGAGAAATGTTGGCATCTGAAAACTACTATTCAGGAACTTATTGATAGTAGGAAAATTGAAGTACATGCTCCAGAAACTCCCAATATCACGCAGAATCCATTACCAACTCATCATGAGGCTCACATGATCGAGTTAATACAGAGGGGAGAACATAAGAAGCCATCGCAAATGGTGATGATGATTAAAGCAAGTGAAAGTAAAGCATATGAGAAATCAATCGGTGGGAAAGCATTGGTTGCAGTGGAACAGGTAGTCAATGAGCCAGTGTTTATAGTGAAGCCAGAACCTATTAAAGTAACAATACCAGGAGCAATTGTTAAGCCCGTGTTGGGTGCTCAAACAGAACTGGTCATCATTAAACCGGTAACTTAGTTACCTGTGGTAAATGCAAAGGCTGTTCTGTGGAATTATGATAAAGTGATTGTTATGTACGAAGACGGAAGACGGAATACCTCGAGTGTAAGTTCAGTGCCGGGCCGGGGGAAGTGGACGTGGATGTGAGGCTTGAGTCACAAATTATCCCAAATAGAAGCAACTTCAAGTATCTTGGGTCGATTATCCATGGGGGAGGGGAGATCAACGATAATGTCACACACCGTATTGGTGTAGGATGGATGAAGTGGAGGTTAGCATCTGGAGTCTTGTGTGATAAGAGAGTGCCAACGATACTCAAAGGTAAGTCCTATAAAGCGGTGGTTAGACCGGCCATGATGTATGGGGCTGAGTGTTGGCCTGTTAAGAACTCACATATCCAAAAGATAAAAGTAGCTGAAATGAGGATGTTGAGGTGGATGTATGGGCACACTAGAAAGGATAAGATTAGGAATGATAGCCTTCGAGAGAAGGCACATGTGGCCCCTATTGATGCCAAGATGCGGGAAGCGAGGCTCAGATGGTTCGGTTATGTACAGAGGAGAAGCCTAGATGCTCCAGTAAGGAGGTGTGAGCGGTTGGTCGTGGAAGGAACGAGAAGAGGCAGAGGGCGGCCTAACAAGTATTGGGGAGAGGTGATCAGGCAGGATATGGCGAGGCTTCAGATTTCCGAGGACATGGCACTTGATAGGAAGTTATGGAAGTCGCGTATTTCGGTTGTAGGCTAGGAGGTAGTGGACTAGTTCGGTGGGTTTTTGTCTAAGATAGCTAGGGGCAATGTCGAGTTTTACTATTTTCTATTTTCGATGTAGGATCGATTTACAAACCATCGTTTCTCCTTTGAATTATTATTATTATTATTTTTCTTTTCCTGCTTTCTATGTTCCTTTTACCGTATGATTTCTGCGATGAATCTAATACTCTTTTTTTTGTCTTTTGTCTTTTTTGTCTTCTTTATTATATCGAGCCGAGGGTCTTTCGGAAACAACCTCTTTGCCCCCTTGGAGTAGGGGTAAGGTCTGCGTACACACTACCCTCCCCAGACCCCACTTGTAGGATTTTACTGGGTTGTTGTTGTTGTTGATTGTTATGTAACGAGGAAAAGAAGTTAAAGAGGAAGTATGCGAAACGCATGGGTTGACTAGATCAGGGAGGTGTTTTGCCCATGAGGAATTGAGAAAAGCTAAAACAGCCAGAGACAATCCGGCACCGGTAAAAAAAGTTGTTACTGAGGAAGAAGCTGAAGAATTTTTGAAAAAGATGAAGGCACAGGACTATTCAATCGTGGAATAATTAAGGAAAATCCAGCGCAGATCTTACTATTGTCTCTACTGATCCATTCGGATGAACATCGCTGGGCGTTAATAAAGATTTTAAATGAAGCACATGTGCCAGAGAAGATTATTGTGAATCATCTCGAGATGATTGCAAATAAAATTTTTGAGGTTAACAGGGTAACATTCTCCGATGATGAATTGTCGATGGAAGGAACTGAACACAATAGAGACCTGTACCTTACAGTGAAGTGCGAAGATTCCGTGGTGACTCGGGTGTTAATTGATAATGGATCTAGTGCCAACATTTGCCCTCCATCCACTCTAGAAAAGTTGAAGGTTGACAATGAAAGAATTCATAAGAATAGTATTTGTGTACGGGGATTTGACGGTGGAGGGAATAATACAGTGGGAGATATTGTGTTGGAGCTCACAATAGGACCTGTGGAATTCACGATGGAGTTCCAAGTGCTTAATGTTGCTGTGTCTTATAATCTTTTACTTGGTCGACCATGGATTCACACTGCAAAAGTTGTACCGTCTATGCTGCATCAGATGGTCAAATTTGAATGGGATCGACAGGAGATCGTGGTCCATGGAGAGGACAATTCTTGCAGTGCTATTACACCCTTTGAGGAAGTTGAAGATGATAAGGGCCCGTGGGTGTACCAAGTTGTGGATACAGTACGAGTCGCTAAAATACCGGAAGGGGAGTTTGTTCCTATGCCTAAGGTGGTTGCCGCATCTGTTATGGTGGCAACAGAGATGTTAAAGAATGGATTTCTGCCCAGAAAGGGTTTGGGAGCTTCACTACAGGTATTATACAGCCGGTGTCTCTTACTTGTAACATTGATACTTTTGGGTTAGGCTTTAAACCCACTACCGCTGACATAAGGAGAGCTAGAAAGATGAAAAAGAGAGTGTGGACCCTTCCTAAACCTATCCCTCGCCTCTCCCGTTCTTTTGTTCGGTCTGGTACTAAAAGCTGCCCAGCAACAGTAATGCCCAGCTCTGTGATGATTAAACCTGACCAGGAATTGATCGAAAGGTTTGAAAGGTTGTTCGATGAAGTGAATATGGTTGAAGAAGATGAAGGTCCGAGCAACATTGATGTGCAGTTCGTGGGATCTCAGGCCAATCTTAATAACTGGGAAGCTACTCCTCTTCCAACTCGAAAGAAGTCGTGGTAGTTAGTTTTTGATTTTCTTTTGAGGATTAAATCTGGATTATTTCCAAGGTTGTAATTCGGATTTCTATGTTCCGTCCATTTGGATGAGTTAAGCCTTGTTATCTAACAAATTTCAATGAAATGCAATTTCTTTCTCTCTTCATTCCTGATAGCCTTTATTTTTGTCTTTCTTTTCTCTTTCTTGTACAGTCCATTTTATGTTGATTTCAATGTTGTGTCATGCATGAAGAGTTCCCAGCCTAGTCTTTATAACCAATGTGAAATAGTAATACAAGAAAGTGAACGTGATGATGAGGCAGAGTATGATGACGAGGAAGCTTTGGAAGAAATCAGTAAAGAATTAAGTCAGTTTGAGGAAAAACCCAAACCTAACTTGAATGACACTGAGGCAATCAATCTAGGAGATCAGGAAAATGTGCGAGAAACAAAAATAAGTGTTCGTTTGGAAGTTCCGCTCAGGGAAGAAATGATCAAGTTATTGTTTGAATACAAAGATGTCGTTGCATGGTCATACGATGATATGCCGAGTTTGAGTACTGATCTGGTGGTCCACAAATTGCCCACTTATTCGAAATGTCCTCCTGTCAAGCAGAAGTTGAGAAAATTTAAGACAGATATCAGCGTGAAAATAAAAAAAGAAGTCAAAAAACAGTTTGAGGCGAAGGTCATATGGGTTACCCGATATCCCACCTGGTTAGCCAATGTCGTGCCTGTGCCAAAGAAATATGGAAATACCAGAGTGTGTGTTGATTATCGTGATCTCAATAAGGCTAGTCCAAAAGACAATTTCCCTTTGCCAAACATCCATATATTAATTGACAATTGTGCTAAACATGAGATTGGTTCTTTCGTAGATTATTATGCGGGCTATCACCAGATTTTGATGGATGAGAAAGACACGGAAAAAACAGCATTCATTACACCTTGGGGAACCTACTGTTATAGGTTTATGCCGTTTGGACTAAAAAACGCAGGGAAACATACATGAGGGCGATGACCACCATGTTCCATGATATGATATATCGAGAAATTGAAGTTTATGTGGATGATGTAATTATAAAGTCAAGAAAGCAGTGCGATCATGTTAAAGATCTGAGGAAGTTCTTCCAGAGGCTCCGCAGGTACAATCTCAAACTCAATCCGGCAAAGTGTGCTTTTGGAGTCCCGTCAGGAAAGTTGTTAGGGTTTGTGGTAAGCCGACGTGGTATTGAATTAGACCCGTCTAAAATCAAACCCATCCAGGAATTGCCTCTGCCAAAGGGCAAGAAAGAGGTGATGAGTTTGCTCGGCAGGTTGAATTATATTAGCAGGTTCATTGCTCAGCTTACAGCAACTTGCGAGCCCATCTTTAAGCTACTCAAGAAAGATGTTGCAGTCAAGTGGACAGATGAATGTCAGGCAGCATTTGACAAAATTAAGGAATATTTGGCCAGTACACCTGTGTTGGTTCTGCCAGAGCCGGGAAGACCCTTGATCCTTTATCTGACAGTGTTAGATAATTCTTTTGGCAGTGTACTGGGGCAGCATGATGTTACGGGAAAGAAAGAGTAGGCAATTTACTACCTCAGCAAGAAGTTCACATCTTATGAGGTAAAATAAACTCAATTGGAGAGGACGTGCTGTGCTTTGACCTGGGTAGCGCAGAAGTTGAAACATTATTTGTCAGCATATACCACTTATCTCATCTCGCGGTTAAATCCGTTGAAGTACATTTTTTAGAAGCCCATGCCCACAGGGAGGCTTGCTAAGTGGCAGATCTTGCTCACAGAATTTGATATTGTCTATGTGACCCGTACTGCAGTGAAAGCACAAGCTATGGCTGATCATCTAGCGGAGAATCTAGTTGATGATAAATATGAACCACTAAAAACATATTTTCCTGATGAGGAGGCAATGCATATTAAGGAATCGGAACAAGATAAAAAACCTGGGTGGAAATTGTTCTTTGATGGGGCTGCCAACAACAAAGGCGTTGGGATAGGAGCGGTACTTATCTTAGAATTAGGGCAACATTACCCTGTTACAGCTCAGCTTCGCTTTTACTGTACCAATAATATGGCTGAATACGAGGCATGTATGTTGCGATTGAGGATGGCTATAGACATGGGTGTCCAAGAGATCTTGGTCATGGGCGACTCGGATCTTTTCGTACATCAAATTCAGGGAGAATGGGAAACACGAGACTTAAAGCTCACACCTTACCGGCAATGTCTACATGAACTTTGTCAGCGGTTTCAGTCAATAGAATTCAAGAACATCCCAAGGATTCACAATGAAGTTGCTGACGCTTTGGCCACTTTGGCGTCAATATTGCACCATCCGGATAAGGCTTATGTGGACCCATTACAGATACAGGTCCGAGATCAGCATGCTTATTGTAATGTGGTGGAGGAAGAGGTTGATGGGGAGCCATGGTTTCATGATATCAAAGAATATCTCAGAATGGGAGTATATCCGGTACAAGCCACAGGAGACCAAAAGAGAACCATTAGACGCTTAGCAAGTGGATTCTTCTTTAGCGGAGGAGTGTTGTACAAAAGAACTCCAGATCTTGGATTATTGAGGTGCATGGATGCTAAATAGGCCACAACTATCATGACCGAGGTACATGCGGGAGTTTGTGGACCTCATATGAGTGGGTATGTACTGGCCAAAAAGATTCTTCGAACAGGATATTATTGGCTCACTATGGAACGAGACTGTATCAGTTTTGTACGCAAGTGTCATCAGTGTCAAGTACATGGAGATTTGATTCATTCTCCTCCATCTGAGTTACACGCAATGTCGGCACCATGGCCCTTCGTTGTTTGGGGGATGGACGTCATTGGGCCGATCGAGCCAGCAGCATCTAATGGGCACAGGTTTATTCTAGTAGCCATTGACTATTTTACTAAGTGTGTTGAGGCGAAAACTTTCAAATCGGTGACTAAGAAGGTCGTGGTCGATTTTGTACATACAAATATCATTTGCCGGTTCGGAATTCCGAAGGTGATTATCACAGATAATGGTACCAATCTCAACAGTCATCTGATGGCCGAGATATGTCAGAAGTTTAAAATCACACACCGCAATTCCACACCATATCGTCCTAAGACAAATGGAGCAGTTGAGGCAGCTAATAAGAATATCAAGAAAATACTTCGGAAAATAGTGGAAGGATCCAGGCAGTGGCATGAAAAATTATCCTTTGCTTTACTAGGATATCGCACTACTGTTGGCACTTCGATAGGGGCGACTCCTTATTCATTGGTGTATGGCACGGAGGCAGTGATACCTACAGAAGTTGACATACCCTCCCTTCGTATTATTGCGGAGGCAAAAGTTGATGATGATGAGTGGGTCAAAGCCCGTCAGGAATAATTGAGCTTGATTAATGAAAAGAGATTGGCAACAATATGTCATGGATAGTTGTACCAACAGAGAATGGCAAGAGCTTATAACAAGAAAGTGCGTCCGTGGAAATTTGAAGTAGGACAATTGGTATTGAGGCGTATCCTACCTCATTGGGCTGAAGCAAAAGGAAAGTTCGGCCCTAATTGGTAGAGGTCGTTTGTTGTAACACGAGTGTTTTCCAATGGTGCATTGTATCTAACAGATATGGAAGGGAAATGTGTAGAAATGGCTATCAATTCTGATGCAGTCAAGAGATATTATGTATGGTTTCTTTATCTTCATGTACCTAATTATATTTGATATGTTTTAAGATTGAAATGATGAAGGCATTTTGTTCTGCTATCCAAATACTTTATCCTTTGCTATCCCTTTGAGCCTTATTATATTTTCTTCTGTATCCCTCTTTCGGAATCAACAACAAAATTCGGGGATCAAACAAGAGAAGAAAGAAGAAGAAGAAGGAAACATCGCAATAATGAAGCGATTTTATGACCTGAACTACGTTTGACTTGATCCCGAAAGGCTACGTAGGCAACCTCACTGAGGTTCAGTCACAACAAAAGAAAAATCCAAGAATCCTCAAGAGTGAAACTGGGGCAGAAGTTATGGTTTTTTACAGAAATACGATTCCGGAAGTTGTAATTTTGAACCCATATTTGAATTATTTTGAGCCTTTATACCCTTCTTTCTAAACCCATCCAAAAGCCACGTTACGGTCCAAAGAAAGACCTTCTGATCAATTTTAAGAAATGTCAATACAAGAAGGTAAGGTGATTCATGTTGTGGACAACACTTTGGTACCACAAGAAAGGAAAATTGAAAATGAGAGAGTCTTATTGGCGAAAACGCTCACGGGCACCGTAAGGCGACATGTGTTGACAGACATTAAAAATGAGAGAGTCTTATTGGTGAAAATCCTCACGGGCACCGTAGGGCGAAATATGAGTTTTCAGATTGGACAAATAAAGAAAGTATGTGGATGAAAGGTGTTTGAAACATGGTAAAACAAGCAAGATTTGGGTTGTGGCGAATGTTGGATTATGAAAGTATGGAACAACAAATGTGGCAATTGACAGTTGATTGTTTGGATAAACTAGGCTGGTTAATCCAAAATGTATGGCATTATCAATGGATCAGATAAGTCTTATCCTCTTTCTCTTTTTGGAGTCTTTTTTATCCTCAAAATCTTCGAGGTCATTGCATTTCATTTTTCTTGAAGTCTGTCTATAAGAAGTTTCAGTCAAAGCTAACTACCAGCTTCCTAGTTGTATGGTACAACGAGATTGTAACATATCATAAGAAAGTAAAACATGAAGGACCAATGCAAATCCCATCAGTAGGGTAATCAGATAATTGGAGGGAGAAGCAAAGTTTCACAAGAAGGGAACAGAAACACCAAAATAGTAGTACGAGATAAAACATTTGGGTCATCAGGATCAGAGGGTTTGAAAGTAAGCCGAAAGTCGTGGCATTTCAAAAGCAAGTCCAAGGAAACAAGTCAGAGTAGAGTAGGAAGCAGGAGTATGGCCAACAAGAATGCTAGGAGCTAACCACCATTTTTATATTAACAAATCTTTCTTTGATTAAAACAAGGGCAGAAAGAATTTTTCTTTGTAAGCAGGAGCCCACCTGAAGAATAAGGGAATATCTTTTAAAGTCAGCAAACAGGAGCCCACCTGAAAAACAAGGGAATATCTTTTCAAATTCAGCATGCAGGAGCCCACCTGAAAAATAAGGGAATATCTTTTAAAATCAACAAGCAGGAGCCCACCTGAAGAACAAGAGAATATCTTTTTCAAAATTTAGCAAGTAGGAGCCCACCTGAAGAACAAAAGGAATATCTTTTCTAATACAACAAGCAGGCACCCACCTGGAAAACAAGGAAAGTACAATCCAAATTCTAGCTTTTAATTTTAATATCTGATAACACGATATGCCCAGTCGCCATACTGGGGCAGAAAATTTTCTTTGTTTGTCTATTTTGTTGCAATCAGGAGCCCACTTGGAGAATAAGGGAATACATTTTAAGCACCGCAAGCAGGAGCCCACCTGGAAAACAAGGGAATACATTTTCAATTACGCAAGCAGGATCCCACCGGGAGAACACGGGAATACATTTTCAAGTAATTGCAAGCAGGAGTCCACCTGAAGAATGGACACATATTTCAAATTATAGTAGTCAAGCAACATCAGGAGGAATGGCAAAACATCGCCAAGGCAACAGCCAGAATTCCATTGGAAGAACACAAGATGCAAGTTCAAGGCAACACAAGAGCAAGGTTGAAGGCATAGATAGGATTTCTTGTAACTCATAGAGCATAGCTTAGGCTAGCTTCTTTTTATCTTTACATGGTGTAATAAGGGGGTCAGCAAGTAGTAACAGTAGCAACATCAGTGAAATCACAGCTACTCGTAGTCCCGACTACCAGACACTCCTGAACTACACTGACCTGATTCCTGTTTAGCCCAGGATATGTAGGCAACCTTTGAAGCAGGGTGCGGTCAAAATTTTCAAAAATGCTTCACATGGAATATGCGAATGGGCAAAAATCCCTCATTTCCGCTCACTTGTCTTTGCATGAAAACTCTTCGTGTTTCCGAGCAAAGAGGGGCAGCTGTGAGCACGTGATTTTTGCCCTAAGCAAATTATTCCTAAAAATCCAAACAAATTAATTTTCTTGATTTTTACAATTTTTATGATATCTGTTGCATTTTCTGTGTTAATTAGTTGCATAAGAATTTATACAAAAAAATATGCATATGCATTAGAAGTTTTAATTTCACAATTTTAGTATTAATTCATTTTGGAACAATTTAAGGAAAAATCAAAAATAGCATTTTTATTGTTTTAATTAAAAATTACTACAAATTAGTTAGGGTCTAATTAGTTTAATTGTTAGTTTAATTTCTCAATTTTACAAAATTAGAAAATAAATTTGATATAAAAAATATATAAGCTGAAAAAATAAAAAAATACAAAATGATAAAATAAAAATAACAATAATGAATATAAATAAAATAAACAAGAAAAGAATTAAAGGAAATAACAATGGTCTTATTTTTGGGTTAATTAATCCATGCTCATTACCCAATTCACTAGCCCAAACGAATCAGACCAATCTAAGCCCAAGCTGCACGCCCCAGTCCATGGTCCAATTACCCAAACTCGGTCTGCCCTCTTTTCAGATAAATCCACGCCGTTTCGCGTCCTGTGATCTCAGCCATTGATCGTCCTTAATCCAACGGCCATCAGTTTGATTTCTCATTAAAACAAAATGACACCGTTAAAGTGTCGATTAATCTGAACCATTCAAAGCATTTAATCCAAGGGCCATTAATCAATATGCAAATTAAATAAAAGATACTATAATTTAGAAAAAACCTAAAATATTTTAATCCCTTCATCTTCCTCCTTTCCCAGCCGCCTCTGTTTCACCGGCAACCCCGCCGGAACCCTCGCCGGTGGGAAACACACCCTATGCCAAACTTCACTAAAATTACACCGTATGACCACCTTAAACCCCTCTTTCCACCCCTCTACTTGGTTTTCTTCAAATATTTCTCCTTCTGTTCGAATATTCAATTTTGTTTCGCCGGAACCCTAACTCCGGCGAACAACACTTCATCCAAATAACTCCTAATTTACACCATAGACATGCCTAAGTGACATCTACCCATTCCCCATATCTGCCTGTCTCAAAACCCACTAGAAATCTTCGAATTTCATTTTTTTTTTAATTTTCTGATCAAGAATCCCCGGTCAATCTTTGGGGATTCATGACCGTAACACACTTAATCGGTGTTTTCTTTTAGAAAATATACCATTGGGTATGTTACGGATCATGAATCCTAAAGAATTCAAGCAAGAACTGCTCAAAAGTGATCGAAATAAGTCAATTAGAAGAAACCTTAGATAAGTTCTTTTCCTCTTCTTTATTTCTGTTTTTTTTTATTTTTTTGCATGTGTTTGTCTTTTTATGTTTTAGCATGATTTTAATTGATTTCTGTTTACGTTTATTAGTATTATTAGGGTTTTTAATTTTTGGTTTAAAAAATAGTATTGTTAAATTTCTGATAACACTGTTAGGTTTAATAATTATGATAATTACATAAAAGTTATTTGTTTTGATTACTTTTAGTTAGTTAAATAGTTAGATAAATCAGTTAGTTAATTAGATTTTTTGGCAGTGATTTGAATTTCTCCTATTTATTAATTTCTTATTGATAATTAGGATTGGTTAAAGGTGTTAGATTTTTTATTAGTAATTGGTTAATCGTGGAATTAAAATTGGGGTTAAATAAATTCAGGGGTAAAAGGGTTGAACAACAGTAGATTTATTCCAGTAAATTCAGTATAGTTTTAGGGACATTTTGGGGATATAAAAGGGGTTGGTACTAATTAACAAAAGGAAGGGAGGGTATTTTAGGTATAGAAAAATGGTTTAATAGTAGTAATGATGCAATTTCAGGGGTAATGGGGGAATAAAAATGGGTAGTTTAGCAATTGTTAAAATGAAGTGAGGGTAAATAAGGAATTACAATAGAATAGAATATTCTAGATTAGGGTATTAGTATAGTTATTAATAAATAAGTGTAGCTAATTGTATTACAAGTTTGAAAATAAAGGGTAGAATTAAAATAAAAGAGGGACTAATGTAAAATACTCAAATTTGAGTTTCCCTCCAACTTTACATCTATAAATAGGCATTGATATGCCTTGTTTTACAAGTTTGGAGAGTCCGGAATTTTCCCCCAAACAATCCTGTTTCAATTTCAGATTTCAAAGTTGCAATTCAAACCTTTACAAAAATCCCAAAACAAATAAAATAAATCTCTGAAAAAAACTAAGGATTTTACTGTTTCATTGAAAATAATCATGTGGAGACTGATCTACTACAGTAACTGGGGTATTATTGGCTTGATTTCGAAGCTTTCTTAGGTCAACTATAGGATATTAAGCTCGGTGTTGTGTTCTGTGTTGAATCCCTATGTTTGGAAGTGATTTTTGGTCCAAAAATTGTTCCTGAGTGTTGTTTGCTGGGCTGTTGATTATCACTGGTTGTTAACATTGCTAGTGTTGACTTTTTCTTCTTCTGACTTCACTTCAAATTACAGGTACATGTTCTGAACCTCAACATCATGTAGAATTGCAGCTGAAATGAAAAAAGAAATAAAAGTTTTCTGTTACAAATCTGCTGATTGAATAGCTTTATTGCATCTAAGTAGTTCTATTTCTGTCATTTAGTTGGTTATTCAGTGTAGTTAAATTTGGCCTGTACTTAGGACTGCTTCTTCGGAGTTGAATATTTGTTAAATGTTGTAATATTTAAACTGATTGAACTGAATCCTCAAATGTTGGAAGGTAGCTAGTTCAATAGGTTCATGTTAGGTTGTCGAACTAACTAGAGTTAAGTTTCAGATTACTTCCTGGCACGTGTCTCATAAATATATGTGAAAAGTGATTTAGCAATAGGATAATCCTAAGCAGTCAGTTGTTATTTTAACTTGAAGACTTTATGTCACGCCTGTTATGATAACTGGAAGCCAGGAATTCGACTGTTGTTTAAGGAAACTAATTCGTATTAGTTCTGCAAATTACTATAGTTTGTCTGTAAAGAATTTGTTTTTTGTCATAAGTTCAATTTGTTCGAACGAAATGAGTGCATTGCTTCATTGTAAAATCATAATACTCGATTCAGGCGAGCCAATTTGTGAGCAATCACATGGCTTGCCCGGCTTCAGGGATTTGATCCCTCAACTCGCATGTGACCTGTTCTATTATTTCCATTTGGGCTTGTCTCAGGCCCATCATCTGAGAATACTGAAATCCTGGTCCAGTGTATGGATTGGGTTCTTTGAATCCAAAGATTGAATGGTATTTGGCCTGTTAGTGTTTAAATGGTCGGTTATGGCATTTCTTAATAACAATTAATTAGGACATTTACTTTACTTTCAAGACAAACAAAAAATAAAAAAATAAAAAAATCATAATTGCTTTAGAATTGATCTTTAAATAAAATAATGAGATGAGCCTTGCCGAATGAAATATAAAAGGCGGGGCCCTCAATAATTGCTATATAAAAATACTTAGAATTTGGGAGGACCGTTTAGCGAATTTCACGGTCCTCCCCAACAATAATAAACGCATAGTTGCTTTAGGCGCGTATGATAATAATATTACCTGCCTAAATACGGGTGCACATTTTATGTGACCCAAATCTAAGTCTCAATGAAGTCGAAATGTGTCAAAAATCACGGGCGTACTGGTACGGCATGGTTTAAGATATATTTTTACGACGCTGCAATTCTTGTAAAAAATAAATGTATAATAAAAGCGAGTTATTAAAAAAAAGGCACATAGGATAGAACATTTATTAAAATCAGATAAATCGAATACAACAGTTGAGCGACCGTGCTAGAACCACGGAATCCGGGAATGCCTAACACCTTCTCCCGGGTTAACAGAATTCCTTACTCGGATTTCTGATTTGCGAACTGTTAACAGAGTCATATTTTTCCTCGGTTCGGGATTCAACCGGTGACTTGGGACACCATTAATCTCCCAAGTGGCGACTCTGAAATTTAATAATAAATCCCGTTGCGATTGTCCTTTAAATGGAAAAACTCCTTTATTATACCCTTTCGGGGTGTAGCGAAAAAAGGAGGTGTGACAGAAAGAATAATATCGAGGTTAGAGTTTATTCTGAATATTGACGTGAGGTTCTGATTTTGAGTATGATTTCGGAAATCTGCTGTGGTATTAGTCAAAAAGGGAGTGGTTTCATGAATGGTTGATCTGAGGAATGGTTACGGTTTGCTGTGTGTTTCATTATCATTGATAGGATATGAAGTGTTGGAATGGGGCTTTAGCAAATAAGAGGTTTCTATCGGTATATGGTTGTTGTGGACAGTTGCTGTGAATAGAAGTTATCGTTGCAGATGCTGGATTATGTGGTATATCATGTGATTTCATTGAAGTTGCAAGTATGGGGTATTACAGCCGGTTTGGGACTATTCAAACTATAGGTGCGAGGTTTGATCGTGTTGATGGTTTCAGAAGTGGAAAAGTAGTTCTGTGAGTTATGGCCTAGATGGACTGTGAAATTTCAGCGGAGTTGTATTATCGGACCTATGTAAGATAGGGTGACGAGGGATCACCCCGGGTATATGCTTGGTAAGGTCATTTAGCTATTGGTTGGCTTCTAAGACAACTCTGGGTACGCTCGAGGATGAGCGTTTGTTTAAGTTGGGCAGGATGTGACGACCCGGCCCATTGTCATGTGAGTTACTACCCCGTTTCCCCCATATTATGTTGCTCTATGTTTCAATGACAGTATTTAAGTTGATCGGATAGAATTGAATTGGTTTTAACTGGAAATGAGGCACTTAGCCTTTTAGAAGAAAGCTTATTTTGGAAAAATCAACCGGAAGTTGACTATATAGTTAGAAAGCTCGGATGTGAATTCCAGTGATTTGGTTAGCTTTCTGGGATGATTTGTGACGTAGGAGTGCGTTCGGAATTGAATTTGGAGGTCCGGTGTAGAATTAGGCTTGAATTGGCGAAGTTGGAATTTTGGCGAATTTTGGTTGATAGGTGAGATTTTGATCAAATTCCGAGAGTTGCAGTAGCTTCGTTAGGTGATTTTGGATATGTCTGCAAATTTTCAGGTCATTCGGACATCGTTTGGTCGGGTTTTTGATCGAAAGTGCATTTCGGAAGTTCTTGAAGAACTTAGGCTTTGATTTGGTGAAATTTGATGATTTTGATATTAAAGATAGTGTTTCGAAAGTTCGAGCATGTTTGGATAGGGCATTAGGTCATGTCTATGCTTTTGGTTGAGGTCTCGGGGGCCTCGGTGTGATTCGGGTGGTTAAACGGGAATTTTGAAGCATGTTGCAGGTCTTGTTTTTATGGCTTCTGGTATTTCAGCATCTGCGGAAAAGGAGCCGCAAAAGTGGTTCCGAAGATGTGGCTTGCTGTTCGCAAAAGTGGTTCCGAGGGCCTGGGCAGTTTTCGCAGAAGCGGAGGGGTTTCCGCAGAAGTGGGCATCGCAGATGCGATTTTGGACCGTAGAAGCAGTCTGGGCATTTTTGGAAGAAACCACAGAAGCGATTGGGGAACCGCAAAAATGGTGACCGCAGAAGCGGTACTTAAAGCGCAGAAGCGAAAAATCGTTGTGGCAGAAGGGTTTATATCAATAATTCATCCGCGAGCTTATATAATTTCTCCTCCATTGTGGAGCGATTTTTGAGAGCTTGAAGGCGATTTTGAAGAGGGATTCAAGGGTTAATGATTAGAGGTAAGTTCCTTGGACTAATTATTCAAGTTTATGATAGAATTATCATGGAAATTGGTTGAAATTCATTAAAAAGGGGTAAAGCTAGTGCTTGAGCTTTAATATTTCAAATTGGGATTTGATAGGTCATTTGAGCTCGGATTTGGGAGTTCTTGGTAAGTATGGACTCATGGCGAGACGAGGAATCCGGTAATGTAAGTTTTATAATTTTTTGAGGAGTGGGCCCGGGGCTCGAAGTTTGCCAACTTCATAATTTTGCGTGTTTTTCGAGTTCTTTCAATTGGGTTATGTTCCATTAGCCTATTGTAATGTATTCGTTGTGGTTTTGAGCAGATTCAATGCGCAAGGCGGCGGATTCGAGAGGAAAAGGCACAGCGGACTAGTTTTGTGGCTGGCTTGAGGTGAGTAATAGATGTAGATGATGACCAGAGGGTTTAAAACCCCGGGATATCACACTGTGACGCTATATTGAGGCGAGACACGTACTTTACAATGATGCGAGGTCAATTGTGATTGGGGACTATGGCTTAGTCCTACCGAATGATGTTCGTACTGTGTTATTAGCTAGAAATTAGTTGACAGACCTCCTACTTGGATGGTTATGGTTATATTTTGGATGTATGCCGATTATTTGGATACCGTAGGGATTATTATCACTATTTCCATGATGTTTAGCATGTTTTCATGATATCAGTCCTGAGTTAAACGCTGTCTCGAAATGGTTAGTAAATTTCTAAAGTCTTAAACACTTAAGCTATAATTCATAATAATTGGAACTGAAAATGATAAATTGACTGTGCCTGTGAGGCTTGCATGCATATAAATGGACTGATTGTGGATCGGGCTGCACGCCGCAGCAAATGCTACGATGATACTGCGCTTCGGCTGTAGGAGTCCTTCCGGAGTCTGAACCCCCACAGTGAGCGTGGGTACCCAAATGGATCGGGTTGTACGCCGCAACGATCATGTGTATTGCATTACATTGGTAAATCTATATCTGCCTGTGTTATCTATCGTTAATTGTTGTTATTACACTGTTAAATATGTAGGATTATTGATTATAGCTTTACATTATTATATTTCGGGATTTCTTACTGTCAGTCATTATACATGTCTATTACCACTGAGTTGGAAGTACTCACTTTACTCCCTGCACCATGTGTGCAGATTCAGATACCCCGGGAGTTTAGCTGAGCTTTTGCTGATTTCAGAGTTTATTCGGAGTTGTCGAGGTAGCTGCCTGACGTCCGCAGGACCCGACTCCTCCCCTATCCCTTTTTATTTTCTTTCCGCAGCTTTTGAAATGATTTATTATTGGAGTCTTATTATACTGTATTGTTAGATGCTCTAGACTCATGACCCCCAGGTCTTTGGGAGTGTATTCAGCATAATCTTGATATTCGGCTTATATCTATAAATTAAAATTATTAGCTTTATTGTTGATAATGATATTCAAATAATTGGTTTTGATCTTCATGCTCGGGTTGAGAGTGTAAATGGTCGGGCTTGCCTAACAGTTGTGTTGGGCGCCATCACGACCGGGATTGGGGTCGTGACAGAGGGTATAAATATACTCTGCACTAGTTATGGCCAATTGGGTCATACAATTTAGAACTATCCAAATACCACTCAAACTACACAACATCCTCAAACAAACCAACCACCCACTTCTTCTGCAAAACCTGAAACAGAGTGAAAAATAGTTATTTTTCCAAAAAAGTTGAACTCATCATATAAACCACTACAAAACACCATAGCCACCAATACTCCACCAATGGAACAACCGCCGGCACATAAACTACTAGGTAAGTCTTCAAACCCTAAAGGCCCATACTTGGGCCGCTCTTTTACGTTTAATGTAGATGGGCTGCATCAGCCCACTAAGGATTTCTCGAATAAATTTGGTCCACTTGATGGGGCATATGGACTAAAGGTAGAAAACATGGACTTTAGCCCATCGAATTATAACCCAAACCAAGTCTGTTTGCAAGACAAAAGAGCAAAAACAAAACAGGAACCCACCTTAAACCACTTGCAAGCTACACCATTACAACCACAATATTTTCCCAATCAAAAAATTACTCAACCCAACTCTAACTTATCTGATCCACAACCTAAGCCTCTAAAACTTTCTAATGACTGTTCCACGTTTCCTCAGCAACAAATCACACATAGGATATATTCTCCACGTAATATTCCACTTGATCGTATAGACTTATCACATACAGCCATATCCTCCATGAATCCACCATCCTTAGACATGTCCATCTTATTACCCAATAGCCCTTTAACCCAACTGCATGTCACAGTAATTTCTAATGGTAATGAAATTACTCCTCATCAAACTCCATGCAAACAAAATGATTATAGTTCACGTGATTCATCTCCTCTTACCCCTTCTCACTCCATTCCACTAAAGCCTTCCTTGTTAGCTCCGCCTCTTAATTCACCCAATACTAATATCACAAACACTTCAACAAATATTACACCACTACTTCCCTTTTCTGAAAACACACATAATGCAGAGGCCATCGCTCATCAGCAACAATCCAAACCAAACATTCAGAGAGAACATACAGGCAAACAACCACTTCTTCTATCTACCAAGACTGATTATGTAGGACCCCAGGTTCCCCTCATCTCTACACCAATGATCTACACATCTCAACAGATGTCTATGGATCATCCTCTTGAATCCTAGTTAGAGATGGGTCTGCAAGATTATTCTCTAGTATTCACCATAGAATTGAACAAACAAGAAGTGTTGCTGCCAGTTCAAAACCTCATTCACCTAGCAGAGATAGTGATAGAGGGAATGAGGATATGAATGGAGTCTTACAACCAAAACCAATGGTACTCGACACAAACTCTGTTGTTCTTACAGAACCAGCCATCTTCCTCAATGCAAACTCCATGGCAATATCCACTGAGTCCTATGAGTCTACTGTGAAACCAGAACTTCCAACTTCTCCCATTTTATCCTCCTTATCACATGGGGCAAGTATATGTCCCTTGGTTTCAGGCACTAGACACTTTCAACCCCCTCTCTCCTTACTCGAGCCCCCTCAGTCCACTAGAGAGCCTCACACCTTAGGACAGTCCACAACACACACCTCCACAATCTCCTCCTTCACTAGATACTCAAACAAAGCAAGAGTTAGTAGAGATACTAGCAGAAATAAGGGCATCAAGGACAGAGTATTGGTGGCTAAAGGGAATTCAACTCTACAACCTAGAAGACCAATTTGAAAAAAAGTTCATTCTTAAATGCCCCCAAAAATGATAGCATGCAGTCTAAACTTTCGTTAAACAACAAATCCAGAAGTAGGAAAGTATGTGTAGGGATTTATCCCTACACTCCTACAATTACCTCTCTCTCTCTCTAAGTCTGGATCAGACAAGGACTTAGGCAGCCAGTCTAATGGTTCTACCTCCCATATGGGAGACAACCTCTCCTAATTCTTACATGAATTTCCTACTATGAAATTGTAGGGGGTCACACAATCGAGAGTTCTATAGGTATTTTCGATCTCTACTAGATAATCATATGCTAGTGCTGGCCATCTTGCTTCAAACTCACATGCAAGATCACACTAGGCTGCGTGATGACTTTAATTTTATAAATATGCCTCCTGTGCCATCAAATAATCTCATAGGTGGTTTACTTGTATTATGGAATAAAGCTAGAATCAATGTCACAAAAATGAGGCTTTCTGAACAGGAGATCCACTATGTAGTCCAGGTAAGTCCAAATAAACAACCTTGGATTTTATGTGCAATAGATGCTAGTCCATATTATCAACTATGTAATATACTTTGGTATAGTCTTCTTAATTTAAATAACACTATTTCTATACCTTGCTATTTGGGGAAATTTTAGTGAAATATTAGAATCAAAAGATAAGTTTGATGGCCTACCTATCAATAATAAATGATCTGATAACTTTGGAAAATTTATTATTACTTGCAAGTTAATTGATTTAGGGTTTTAGGGTTGTAGGTATACTTGGACTAATAAACATAGACATGGATATACAATCCTAGAGCAACTTGATCGTTTTTAGCCAACTATGACCGGTTATGTTTATATCCTGAAGTAAGCGTTAACCATTTACCACGTACTAATTCTGATCAGTGCCCTCATTTTAATACATTAGAACCACAACTATTATACATCATAATGTTTTCCGATTTGAAATTATGTGGGATTCACATCCTCATTTTCAACAACTAGTACATAATGTTTAGTCAGAAGATCAATCTCTGATTGACCATGTTCAGAAATTTCGATTATTAGCAACTAGATGGAATAAACAAAATTTTAATAATATATTCCAAGAAAAAAGGAAAATTATAGCTAGGCTAGCAAGCATACAAGCATCTGTTCATTATACTACTAGTACATTCCTTCAAAATTTAGAAACTCAGTTAAATTTAGATTATAGGAACCTTCTACATGTTGAAGAAGAAATTTGGAAATTAAAGTCTCGTATTAACTGGATAAATAACGGGTATGCAAACACTAAGTGTTTTCATATGTCTAGTCTACACAGAAGACGTAGAAACAGAACCACTGCTTTAAAGGATAAAGTTGGGAATTGGGTAAATGAAACGTGTGAGTTATATAATTTGATCCTAAATTACTACAAATCTTTGTTCACTTCTAAAAACTTAAGCACTACTAATTCTCGCTGGGACCCCAACACTTGTAACCTATCTCATACTGACATTCAATTGGTTGATGCTCTAATTAGTTAAGAACAGATAAAAATAGCTATGTACAACTTTAAACCGTATAAAGCACCGGGTCCGGATGGTTTGCACCCTTATTTTTATCAAAGGTATTGGTCAGAAGTCAGAGGAAAAGTTAATTATTTTTGTGAAGAAATTTTCAACACAAAAATTATACCTGGGGAATTGAATAAAACTCTAGTTTGTTTAATCCAAAAAATAAAACATTCTACTACTACACATCAATTTCGACCTATAAGTCTTTGTAATACGTTATACAACCTTATTACAAAAATTGTAGTCAATCGTCTTAAATCTATCATTACAAAAATAATTGAACCCACACAAACTAGTTTTCAACAAGGAAAAAGGGCATCAGACAATGCCATAATAGTGCAAGAAACTATACATTACCTTGCAAAGATGCAAGGTAGGTCTTCAGCAATGATCCTAAAGTTGAATTTATAAAAGGCGTTTGATCGACTGGAATAATCTTTCATTAAACAAACTCTTTACTATTTTAACATACCTACACCTATGGTGTCCTTAATTATGTCGTGCATTACTACATCTTCCATCTCAATCATTATTAATGGATCCGGGACTCAATATTTCTTACCAACCAGAGGAATAAGGCAAGGTGATCCATTATCTCCCTACTTAGGTATAATTTGTATGAAAATGTTATGACATAAGATTTCCACAACTATAGACTTTCTCCAATGGCAGCCTATTAAGATATCTAAAGAAGGCCTAACACTGTCTCATTTATTCTTCGCTCATGATATTATCTTATTTTTAAATGTTACTACTAAAAGTTGTCATGCAATTATGGATGTATTAAATCAATTTATACATCATTCAGGACAATAAATTAATTTTGATAATCTAAAATTTACTTCTCGAAAAATTACAAGCCAACAGACAAACAATTTGTGACAGACTCCTTCAGTATCAAAAAAGGCATATCATTTGCAAAATATTTAGGATTCCCAATGTTCCAAGGAAAACCAAAAAAGGAGGATTTCCAATTCCTTCTTGATAACTTTAAAAATCGACTTGCAGGATTGAAAACTAACTTCCTAGCGATGGCAGTAAGAGATAAGCTCATAAAATCGAAATTAATTAACTTATCCAATCATATTATGCAATATATTTACATTGCAACTACGATTATTAATAAAATGAATCAATACCAGCAGAATTTTCTATGGGTACAGCTGCTACAAGGAAAAAAATTCACCTTTTAAAATATGATGTCATCACTGCTCCAAAAGTGTCAGGAGGATTAGGTATTCAGAAACTTGAAATAAAAAATTTCAGCATTACTTGCAAATTTAGCTTGGAGAATTTTTAAATCACCTAAAGTAATATGGGCTCAAATACTCCTTAATAAATATTTAACTAAAAAAACTCCTATAAATAATTTAGGATTTGGACAAATTTATTAAAAGGGGGAATACTGCCAAAAAGGATTAAAATGGAAGGTCGGAACAGGCCAACATATTAATATTTTGGATGACCCTTGGTTGAAATCTGGAACTACAATTCGTTCCTTAATACGAGGATCTCTACTTTTAAGCTAGAAGAATATCAAAGTATCTTCTTTTCTTAATGAAGCTGGCTGGAATTGGAAAGACATGCCTTTTGAACTACCTAAGGACATTACTAATTCAATTCAACAAATTTACATCTCTCAAGTTCATAAAATTCAGGACGTTCCATATTGGGGGCTAACACCAACAAGTACTTTTACCTCTCATTCTATGTACCACGATTTGGCAAACAAATTAACAACATCATTGCCCCATCCCTCTAACTTCTTGTGGATATAGAAGCTACCAATACAACCCAAGATAAAAGATTTTATTTTGCTACTATACCACGATAGGTTACCCACTAAAGCTTACCTTAGCAATATAAATTTAATTCAAAATGACTATTGCACTTACTTCCAATGTGCGGAGGAAACTAATAAACATATCTTTCTTATTTGTGAGAATGCTATTGAATACTGGGAGGAATTAGGCCATACTAATCTTCTTATATATATACAAGGCATACAAGGCACAAAGAATAGGCTATACACCTTAAATAACTCTAAAGAACTAAACCTTCCTTACAATTTAAACCTCAAAACATACTTACTGTCACACCTCCTTTTTACGCTACACCCTTCGGAAGAGGGTAAAATAATAAGGGAGTTATTTCCAACTTAAAGTGATAATCGAAACGGGATTATTTAATTAAAATTAGAGTCGCCACTTGAGATATTTATGGTGTCCCAAGTCACCAGTTTAAATCCCGAATCGAGGAAAAGAATGACTCTGTTATTATAGTATGCGAGCCATAAATCCGGGTAAGGAATTCTGTTAACCCGGGAGAAGGTGTTAGGCACTCCCGAGTTCCGTGGTTCTAGCACGGTCGCTTTGATATTACTTGACTCATTAGGTTATTTAATTATTAATTTTAGAACCTATGTGCTTGTGCTTCTTTCACCGCTTTTAATTAAGAAAATTATCTTGAAACGGGTTACGTGTACGTATACTCGCCTGTTTGGTGCGTCAAAAATCATATCACATGAACGTCTCCACAATTAATAACGCTTAATTATTATTAAAAAAGTTTGTGCCAAAGTTGCGCGAACGCATACTCCGGTTTTATTTTTAAAATAATTATGTCACGCGAACATGTACACAATCACGAGGATAGATTAAGTCGTGCCTAAAGCTTCTAAAAACTAAATAAAAAAACTAAATTAAAAAAATCAATTCAGTGTGTTGTTCTTCAGTAGATCTAGTATTAACTAAATAGAGGGATTCTAGAAATAATGCCTTAAGAACTAGTTTTTGGACCATGCATGGAAATAAATATATAAAAAAAGAAGAAGCTAGTGCTGCTAGGAACTCCAAATCGTCATTTGTGACCTCAAACCCTCCTTAATCGTTTCTTGTATTTGTATGGCAATTCTAAAGAAATAAGATGACAGTAATTATAGTAGTGCCTAATTAGTTTCTGTCATTACACACTTTAGCTACAAACATGATCTATAGAAGTTTAACAATTATATTATACATGATGCCAAAATCAAATAGTAACAGATTACATGGATAAATCATCATAAACTAAAAATAAAAATAAAAACCTTTAACTACAACATGTTAGTAGCATTAGGCGTTAACCAAGAAGGCAAAGCAAACAAGATATAGGCAGTGAAA
Source organism: Nicotiana glauca (assembly GCA_026770625.1). NCBI lineage: Eukaryota > Viridiplantae > Streptophyta > Magnoliopsida > Solanales > Solanaceae > Nicotiana > Nicotiana glauca. The sequence continues at coordinate 36,974 of MU724056.1, read as the reverse complement.
GGCTCATTGTCATCAAAACAGAATCGCACACTCAACATAAAACAATTTGGATTTTTTTTTTGTCTGCATACTCAAATGAAGAAGAACAGGGCATATAACATACCTGAAAGTAGAAAAATATAATTCTAAGCTCCAACAGCCTTTGTAAACTTTTAATAAGGAAATCTTTCGTTTATTGTCAAGCGTCTCCAATGGCATTACAACAGATGAAATCGATGCCGAACAAACTCAAGCGACGGGGTTCAAACAGAAACGTAGCGACACGGGTGTTGAAATGTGAAACATAATAAACTTGTTTCCATTAGTTCACATTAGTTTACATTTTTCTACATGTGTCTACATTAGTTCATGAACTAGACATTAAGTATGTGCATGCATTAGAGTGTGAATTTCTTTATGCATTGGTGTCATCCATGTACCTTGAATGAAGTGAAGTGTGGACTTAGTTATTGTGTTTACATATACACTAGGCTAGATGCATGAAAGAGTTCTCCTATAAATAGCTATGTAATCTAGCCATTTGATGTAA
>MU724056.1:14928-25026 GCA_026770625.1 Nicotiana glauca | reverse complement strand
TTACAGACTCGCTCGAGGCCTCAAATCACATCAAACAACGCTAAAATCATCAATCGACCTCCAATCCAAGCTTTATGAACTTGAACTTTCCAAGTTCTATTTCCGATGTTTAAACCTATCAAATCACGTCCGATTGACTTCAAATTTTGCACACAAGTCACATTTGACATTGCGGACCCACTCCAACTTTCGGAATTGGATTCCGACCCCGATATCAAAAAGTCAACCTCCGGTCAAACTTCCCAAAAATCTTCAAATTTCTATCTTCAGCCAAATGGCTTCAAAATGACCTACGGACCTCCGAATTCACTTCCGATCGCACTCCCAACTCCAGAATCACCATACGGAGCTACTCCAAGTCTCGAAATCCCAAACGTACATCGATAAAGCTGAAATGCACTCCAAGCCAAACTTAAGAAATTTCTTCCAAAATGCTAACTTCCACAATAAGCGCCAAAATGCTCCCGGGTTATCCAAAACCCAATCCGGGCATATGCCTGAGTCCGAAATCATCATACGAACCTGCTGGAACCTTCAGATCCCGATTCCGAGGTTGTTTACTCAAAAATCAAATCCTAGTTCATTCCTTCAACTTTAAGCTTCTCAAAATGAGAATTTTCATCTAAATTTAACTCCGATCTTCCTAAATTTAAATTCCGACTATGCGAACAAGTCATAATACCCGAAATGAAGCTGTTCATGGCCTCTGACTGCTGAACGGAGCACTGGTACTCAAAATGACCGGTCGGGTCGTTACGTTCTCTCCCACTTAAACATACGTTCGTCCTCGAACGTGCTGAGAACTACACTGGAGTAGTCTGAAATCACTGTTTAGCACCTCATGCGCCTTCCCATGCTATCACAACTCAGTGAGCACATTAGCTTAATAGATTCTGAAGATATTCCCTTTTATTAAAACAAATAAGCCTTAGAGCCCAATTCCAACATCTGAAATTCTATGCCCAGCCTGTTTCAAACATACGATCACCATATCAATAACTATGCACTGTACTCAAACATGATAGCATAACTCTGCTGAATTCACACTTTGCATCACTTTTCTCATAGGGCCACAATAACATTTCTGCTTGAATTATTCGAAATTCCACGAATCCAATGCTCCGATTGCACCTCCTGACTTATATGGGTCTTGCTCTAACCTTTACAGCACCGACACGGGGGAAGAGAGGATGCCGAAATTCATAACCAAATGTTGAATCAACAAATCATTGGGTCTGTCCCCTGATATGAGTCATTGCCTCTCTCTAAACCATCTAATGGTCTTAGCTCCTTAATTCACTTCACATAATCCAATTGCATTGGTCCTAAGTCCAATAGTCTCGTCTCACCTAGTACGAACTGCTCAGGCAATAAGCCACTCTAAATGCGATCACAATCTCATATGACGCCACAATGTGCCAATAGGCCGCCAATCCAAACACAACACAATGGAAATCGAACTCTGGAAAGAATTTTCTAACCCCCACACAAGTATGGACTTTCTTTAAAAGATAGGAAGCGAAACATACAAGGAAATAACATATAGAAAAACCAGACTCGACATCACACTGTTGCGGCATGCAACCCGATCCAAATAACATACTCGTGGCGGCGTGCCACTCGATCCACACATAGATCTCACATAAGGAGATTCACTTCGAGCTAAATCTGCTCATTATGATAAAAATATCGAATTTAGATCACAAGCACACTAAGTGAATAACACCATCCCTGAGAAATCACATAGCGCTATAGGCTACAAAACTCAAGCACAACTGAGGTGTGATACCATATCTAAACCTCAAGAGCTATCCCGCTCACATAATGTCATCCCAATGCGGAACCTCAACACATAGGAATTTATTAAGTCGTCTCACAACTCATACGGTGCAATACATCATTACTTGGAATAGCTGATGAAAACATAACACCCCCATTATTCCTCCATAGGGAACATTCTCTGAAACGAACACAATCGGCCTAATACAAGGCCATGTTCACAAATAAATCAATCCACCGATCTCTAGTCGATTTCTGATTGCACCAATTGGGACAATGACCTTTCAAAGGTCCATGCTAACTTCTCTCTTCTCATAACACGCAAGAACATCCATCATGACTGGAGCGAACCTCCACAGTCTATAACCCAACAAGCCGAGTGCCCTTCAGGCATAAATTCTCAAATTGATGACATTACCACAATCCTCATACTTGCTTAAATCTTTAGTAAATCAAGTGACTACATGTCACACTTACACAATCTTTCCGTAGGACACGCTCCCACAATCTTCTGAAATAAGTATCGAGTCTGTACCTTTAAAGTTTCGGATACACTAACGCTTAAAAGCGATCAAGAATCCTTACCAGGAGGCAAAACCTTTTTCACAACACATAGACCTCAGGTGGTACTGAAGACAATACCAGTTTACTTTAATCATTCAACCACTTCCTTGCTTATCCGAGCCCGTGATATCCTTGCCAGCCCAAGCTGCAACATTGATCTTTACTTCGAATTTCCATGCTACTCGTGGCACCTAATGTGCCAACATACGATAGAACACTATTTTTCATCATAACCCTGAAATCGTTGATATTTTACACTTTTCATATAAGAGTTTTGCACTTTACTCGCTTCAGGGGAACCATAGCAACACACAGGTAAATTCCTATAACTGTAGGATATGCAAATCTGTAAGTAGTGGTCCAAGCCACTATAGCCCTTTTGAAATCTTTTAATTAACGAGCCATAACAGAAGAATGGCCCTAATAAATCTTCAATCACGACGGACGATAGACCTCACATATACCGCTACAAATCAAACGCATAAATCGATCACGCTGAATGAACTGATCACAGACCCCAACATGCCAAATTCAACTATGGCTAATCAACCCACCTTCTTCCAATTCATCCTTGCTGCCTTAGAAAGAAGACTAACTCCATTCAACATATAATATACTCCATCTACACTCACCTCGAGTGACCTTGAATCACGAAACCATGCTATCTCAAATCTCACGAATTATTTCACATTTCTCAAATGCCATACCCCAAGGTAGCACATCATAGGACATTCTGGGCACCTTCTCATAAGCTGCTACAAAGCTTGATTCTTAACTGTACTTATAGTCTTGAAATCATCGGGCATCATATTTTAACTTCTGAATTCACTGGGACCATTATTGAGAGCCACCCGCTCTGACTTGGTCCCGAACACATCTCACTCCATAGATTTTATAACACACGAATACTCTCTCGGCAAGGCACCTAGAGAAAATCACTTTCTCTGAAACTTATATCCATACGAGGCATAAATCCTGAACCTTTTTCCAAATCCAAACATGAGCCAATAAGGCCAACCATCGCATGCCTCCAACAATTCATTTTCTCGAATTACCACTTATGGTCTTTTCTCATAGTTGAAATAATCCATCAATATGCTAATAACCAGAAATCATGCAAGTAGTTAATCATAAAGCCCAATCACAAGCGGTGGGACTCTCCCACTTAGCTTGAAGCCATTACTTTGCCATTCTTGAGTTCGCTTCACCTTTTTACCTCTTATTGACATAACCTCACGCCATAAGTTATCAAAATTTCTCGGAGTCTTCCTGTAAATCCCCATCTTTCATATTCTAAATCATTAACCACATTCACACGACCGATCTCTTTGTTGAATAACCAACATAATTCTTTGCAGAAGCTTCGCCAATCACGCGATCGTTAACCTGCTCACGGGGAATAACCCACCTAGGGAAATCACCTTCCGACATCTTCCCATGCTACTGCATGGGGTACATTTACTATGACACCAATAGCCCATCCTGAGTCCGAGCTCACCTTCCAGCTACACAAGTCCATTCGCTCCTTGCGGACATCAGCTAAATGTGCGGTAACATCCTTTCAAATTTTAGGGTTATGCTGCACCATCCTCCATTTCAAGCAGCTCCTTTCCGCCATATCAATCTTCTGCCGCATAATAGCCCACACTTTACATCATACCTGTAGGCTTCAATCACCAACCATTAAAATCCCTAATTCGATCCAAACTCTCTTTAAGGCGTGTAGTCATCATACTACCAAGCCCATATGCACACCCACCACTCTCCCGCTTTGGCGGAACTCATCTCCTTAATAGGTCACTCGACCTTGCCGCTCATACTCAGCCTTCTAGAAATTTTAAACACCGCCTGGCACTTCCCACATGTCCTTCCTCATACTTTGCTGCTCAGTTGTTGACTCAAATAAAATCTATCTTCATGGCACTTGAATCCACCATTGCTGCTAACTTTAAACCTTTCCAAAGGTCATCTTTATCGAACCATTAGCATTTGCAGTACTGATTCAGTCCGAAACCACCGTATTCCGTGATATCCGATAGTTGCCTATTCAGTAGTATTTCACAATATTCCGCCATAAGGCGAATTGTAGTAGATTATAATATCGACGAACTTGGTACGTCCTAATAGGACCACGATACCCCATCATAGAAGAAAAGCTCCACCGCGATTGCAAATGCCAAGCCTCATTACTTTCACTAGCCCACATCAGACCATTCTTAATCTGACTGCCTTTTTCCCTGCAGGAAATAAAATACTGAATCCCTTGATTACACGTTGAGTAAACCTCACTACAATTCATCCAGAAGTCCCGACACGTGGGCGAACATCCTACCATCACAACAACACTGCGGAAGATCGCTCAGGAGCATCATGGCAACATATGCCTAGCCTCATGTCTCTTGGAAGTTCTGTTACTGAGCTGAACAATAGAATATCCTCCCATAAAGTGACTATAATAGTCCAATAAGCTATACCGGAAAAATCATCCTACACCACATTTGTAGTGCCATTTAAATTCTTCAAATTCTCGATTTCTAGCAAGCGCTCGCGTCGCATAAGATTGAGTAGGAAGGAATCAAAGGCATAAGCCTCGAAGGAATAGAATCGCACGATAAGGAAATCAAGAAGGGAAGTACTCCTAACAGCCCTGTAGCCTCCCGAGGATAAGTACAGACGTCTCCGTACCGATCCGCGAGACTCTACTGGACTTGCTCATGACTCGTGAGACCGACGGGAACCTAGTGCTCTGATACCATGTTGTCACGACCCAAAATCCACTAAGGGTCGTGGTGGCGCCGGACGCCTCTGTCAGGCTAGCCAACTCACGTATTGTCTAATTCCTCTTTTATTTCTTTTTAAAATCTAAGATTTTTCCTACCAATTTTGTAAGTAAAAGTTCACTACTAGAATTCAAATTTAAAAAATAACAGTTAGAACAAATCCTTTGTAAGCCCTCCCAGAAACCCAGTGTCACAAGTACATGAGCAACTACTGGCAATGCTATAAATACAACTCAACACTTGTCCGGAATACAATGGACAGAAAGGAAATATAATTACTAGGAAGGAACTTTAAAAGCTGCGGGCCGCCTTGAATACTGCAACTCACCTAGTCCCTGAATCGTCCATGCTGCTGCACCCAGTAGGCCGCTAAAGTATCATGTACCTGTGCAACAAAAATGCACAGAAGTGTAGTATGGGTACGTAATCAACGTATACTCAGTGAGTGTCCCGCCTAATCCCGAAGGGGTAGAGACGAGATGGTCAACTTTGACACACTCTAATGGTCCAATGATCATTCATCCTTAATACACATATTAAATTGTGGATTTATTATTTATAGACATGATTCTAATCCAAATAGGGGAAACGAATAAACACGTAGTTCTTCCATAGGAAAAATTTCCCGAATTTCTCTTTAAAATATAATCCAAATATATTTAAGCCATAAAAGGGCAATAATAACTTAATTAAGTTCAGGAAGCAACACAGGCATGTGCAAATCATACCGAGGCGACGGCCCGATCCAACAGAAATAAATATGCAATTGTCGAGGGTCGACAGCGCGCCTATAGATGTATCTATTAATCTGCCGAGGCGTTCGTCCCGGTCCAAAATAAACACACATCGGCAGACAATCAGTCAAGAATTCAACGTGGAGTAATTATGCTAGAAAGGCCAATTCTCTTTAATAATTTGAGAAAAACGAAGCTTAAGTCTCTTTAGGAATCCATTTATTAAATTAAATGTGACTTATTACCCCGCTCGCGAATCATCCATGCGGCGCGGGTACACATAAGATACATGCTCAGATAGCCAATTAGAATTTTATCAAGGAACAATTATTTAATATAAACCAATTCTCTGTTTAACAATTCAGGAAACGATGTTTAATCTCTTTTTTAAATTCGTTTACTAATCAAAGGTGATTTAAACAATCCAAGTCATCAATGAGTTCATAATTTATTCAAGTATATCATGCTTTTGGGTCCTAGACTACCCGCACAATTGCATGATAGTAGTTACGCACGGACTCTTGTTACCTCGTGCGTACGTAGCCCCCACAAATAGGAGCACATAATCATTCACTTCACCTATGGGGTAAATTCCCCCTCACAAGATTAGAAAGGAGACTCACCTCGCTCCAAAGTCTCAAAATCAGCATTCTACATTCTTCCGAGGACTCCAATTGATGCACCACACTCCAAGACTAGCCAATGGTTACGCAAATCCATTAATATATGCTCCAATATTTATTACAAACTAATTTATAGCAATTCCTAGCCCCGATTGGAAAGTTGACCAAAACGCCCTCGGGCCCACGTGCCCAGAATCCTCAACTTTTCGAAGATAAAGTTTACCCATAACCTTAGGAACTCAAATATATTATTTTCTCTTAATTCCATACTCAAATCGTGGCTAAAATCCAAGATTATAATTTTCTAGGCTTTCCATCAAAACCCCAATTTTTATACTAATTTTTATGCCTAAATCCATGTATAAAACTTGTATTAAACTCAAAGTTTGCATAAATTACTTACCTCATGACAAGTGACGAAAATGGCATTTTCCCCAAGCTGCTCCCCATCGACTCCAATGGAAGAAAAATGGGGTTGAAATGAACTCAACCCCGAACTTAAAACATCCTCACTGCCCCAGCTGCTTCCGCTTCTGCGAAATTTTGTCTGCTTTTGCGGATGTCTTCCCTACATTCCATAATCATTTTCGCAGTTTAAATCCTATTTTTATAAATAAAAAACCTAGGTTTTTTTATCTAAACCCATGATTTCACAAATTTTACATGGTATATCTACCCATGATCTATGTATTTAACTGTCATTGTGTAGAAATTACTTACTTCAAAGTTTTAGGTGAAAAACCCTCTCTAAGAGCTCCAAAAATCGCCCAAGGAATGAAATATATGAGCTCAAAATGCCTAAGTCCCGTTTTAAATGAGGTTTTGCCTTATGTGATTTTCGCATATGCAATATGCCTCTACCGTATTTATGGTACTGCATCTGTGGTGCTAGGTCCTCTTCTATAGAGATCCTCAAGCCCAGTGAGGAGCGCTTCTGCGAACGAGATTACCTCTTCTGCGGTGAGTGGTCCACTCGTGCGACTTAAGCCGATTTAGCGTACTTCCCAATTGCACTTGAGCGTTCGTAGGTGCACATGAAAATCGGCATATGCGGTGCATGGCCATACGTTCCAAAGACGCTTCTACGACCCAACCCATGCACCTGCAGGCTCGCAGCTACGACCCAAAGTTCGCAGGTGCGGGCACACCAGAATTGGTACACCAACAACCCTCTTTGAGTCTTAACTCAATCTGCGCATCGTCTGAATGGCCTCCGAGGCCCTCGAGGTCCTGTCCGAACGTAAGAGCAAGTTTGAAATCATAAAACGGACTTGCTCAAACACCTGAAACACATAAAACAATATCGAAACTAAGAATCACTCATCAATCCAAATTGAATAAATTTAGGAACTTCAAGTTCTTCTACATGTGCTCCGAGCGCGCTGAAACATACGAAAACTACTCGGAATGACACCAAATTTTTCTTGCAAGTCTTAAATCATCTTACAGAATTATTCCTAGGCTCGAAATTCCAAACGAACCTCGAAAACACCAAAACCTACTCCAAACCAAGTTTAAATAAGTTTATAACCTTCAAATAGTCAACTTTCACTATTAAGCACTGAAACGGTCCCGAGCCATACAAAATTGTCACGATCCAATTTCCCCTCTATTGGTTATCATGATGGCACCTAGTCGTAGGGACTAAGTAAGCCTACTATGTACTGAATAAAAATAATAATAAATAAAACTAATAGTCTTGAAATAGAAATCTCTGCAAAACTTACAATTTTCCAAAACCGGTAGTATAAGTCATAAGCTCTATAGCGTTTGCTACAACTTCTAAATATTAACTGTTTGGAAATAAGTAAAACAGTGTGAATACAAAATAGGAAGATATCTCTGAAGCCTATAAACACAGCAGCATGTTTACCTTGAACATCCTCATCAAGAATCCACACAACTACTAACGACCAGTACATGGATCTGAAAACAAATGTGCAAAAATGTAGTATGAGCATATCACAGTGGTGCCTAGTAAGTATCAAGACTACCCTCGATGGAGTAGTGACAAGGAACATTCAAGATACCTACTTGTCTAATTACCTGAACAAGTATAAGTATAGGAACAACATAATATGATATCTACATAAAGACTACGCGATATGGCTAACAATACAGTAATTGAAATAATAAAAGAAACAACCAGTATCAATGGAATACCTTAATAATGAAACTAAAAATGAATGGAAACACAACCTAAACCTAGAATCATAGGTTCAACAAGGGACAAGTAACAACTCAGCAACTACAACCGCTTTCACATCAGGTTCTATTCAACAAACTCCACGAGGTATAGAACTTCGGAGAAATCACAAGTCACTGGTCTCATTACCTGAACCCTTTCACTTGGCACCCTATGCCCTCATTACACCTCATAACCGCACAGATGTCTCACGTGTCAAATAGAGTCATTCTCACATAGAAGGAAAGTAAGCAAGGGTGTACATCTATAATCAACAATATCAAGAAAAGCCACTCATCCGATAAGGGTGATTAACTATGTGTATGCTTGTGCAAGCGTCCTAACATTGTTCATACTATCTAGTAAGCATAAGGAAAAGAGAGAACAACAAGTAGAATGATTTCTCATAACTTTCACAAGATAAATCTCACACGGGTAGTGTACCACTACACAAATATCAACCACAAAAATGCCCTCAGGCCATCGCAAATCAACACAAATCAATCCCTCACATAGATCACCTTGTCTCTCCACGTAGGGAATAATAAAGTAAATGCCCGCCTTGTCTTACCACACATGCAATATAATGGTCCCACCTTGTTTTACCACATGCGTATCTCGCCTTGTCATGCCGCATGTGCAAATATCAATAGTAACAATAGCACGATAGAAACCTCGTGCATCACAATAACAGCAAGTACAATAGCAACAATGACAATAAATACAAGAATACGACAAGGAAATCAACTCAAAAAATTTCTAGCATAAAGAAATGATAGAACTAGTTCACAAAGAATAAACACAATAGAGAATACCGGGTGTAATAAGAACAACTCAACAAGGGAGGAAATAATATGTAACGGCGATTCCACAATATATAGTTCAGCAACAAGGGAGCTAGCACGAGTCGAATAATTCCAAATAAGGACATGTCAACTAAAATATAGGATATTTAAACTTCTTTTTAAGGTTGGGCAGTTAGGAGAATATACAACAAATTCAATTAAGGATAACCAACGGAAATATAATCATAAACTCAATTAAGACTAAATAATTATAGGATGTGATAATAATAATTCCAAACAAAGATAAGCAGTTATGAAAAGATAGCATGACAATAGAAGAGGTAAAAATATTCAGTAAGTCAAATAAGAGTCAAATAGGCAATATGAGTAAATCATAAAGCAATTAATTCTAATTTAAGTTTAGTTGCAGAGCTAGAAGCTACTATATATAGATAGTGCCCGATTTCTATATCCTGCCTGCGAATCGAACCTAATTAATCAGCCCCGGGGGAGAATGATGATGGAGATGTCTTACTACAGGGGTTACCACTCCTGCAAGACTGATTTGGGTTCCAGAGTTGTTATAAGGGCGGGACGGCGAGAGGAGGAAGCTACTACTACCGGGCGAGATGTTAGTGGAAAAGAATA
>MU724056.1:0-12950 GCA_026770625.1 Nicotiana glauca | reverse complement strand
GGAAAAGAAGTACGTAAGGGATACGCCTTCCAATTCTCATGTCTTAAGCACGAGAGATTTGTTCAAATTTTGTGGAATGAGATACTTCACCAAGGAAGTAGCGCCTGACTCCTCGCGGAGTATAGCTCACATCCAAGTGTTCTCGAAGAGAAAATCGTGATGGAAAAAGCGTGAGGAGAATTCTAAACTCGAGATATGCAAAATAGCATGTAGATGTGAAACTAGTAAATAGGGAAACTCAATCACATCAAGGACAACTTCATACTCGATGAATATAAGGACCTAAGAACCCTAAAAGTCCAACTTTTAACAATTAAGTCCAAGCACGCACTCATCACTTCTTGTACACGGACAACAGTCAACATAGAAGGCTCAAATCCTAAGGGGAAATCTCCCACACAAAGTTAGGCAAGATACTTACCTCAAAGAAGACAAAATGATACTAAAATGGACTTCTCTGATGAAATAACCTTCGGATCTCAAATCTAGCGAAAATAATTTTGAAGAATAAGTAAAACTCATAAGAAATTATTCCGGTTCATAAAATCTCAATCTTTATCAAAAACTAAAAATCGGTCCAAAAATCAACCCCCGGGACCGCAACTCGGAACCCGATAAATTTCACAAAATCTGAATACTCATTCCGATATGAGTTAAACCATACAAAAATTATCAATTTCCGATACTAATTCGTCTCTCAAATCATGGTTTTTTATTTTGAAAATTTTCTTCAAAAACCTCCATTTTCCTCAACTCTAAACACAATTTAAATGATACGTAAAGATAAAAATAATGGAATACAATAAATTCTATGTGAAGAATACTTACCCAATCGATTTTCTTGAAAACCCCACGAAGAATCTCCCAAAACCAAAGTCTAAAACTCAAAATATGGAGAAAATGCCAAACCCTGGAATATAAAATCTCTGCCCAGGCGTGACCGCACCTTCGACAAAACTATCCTCTTCTGTGCAACCGCAGGTGCACATGGCCAACCGCACCTGTGCTCCCTCTCACTTATGTGCCCAAGAATCTGCTTCTGCAATGCCGCAGATGCGTAGTGTCTACAGAGACTGCCAAGACCAGCTCTCCTCGCACTTGCATCTCAATCTTCGCACCTGTGACCATCGCACCTGCTGATCTCGCCCAAACTCACACCACAAATATAGATAGTGAGGTGGTCGATGCAGTAATAAAAATCCAACGCAAGTTGGATTTGGTTATTTTTCAAATGATAAAAGATCTAGGGTCGTAACTTCCACCTAGGTATTTACCTAATGGGTTGTAAACTCTAGTTCAAGTTTGATTAGTCGGGGTTGTAATATAGCAATCACATATGTCACGCCCAAACCTTGGGAGGCGAGGCTGGCACCCGGTGTCGCAATGGCCCGAGCGAACTACTTTGTAACTCATAATTGTTTGACCAAAGCTAGAACATACATAGTTCGAGTTAGCTGGACTCATTCCTTTTGTAACTATCATGGGACCAAATGGACACAAATCATATTGTACAATTGTAAGTGGGAAAATATTATATCAATGAACAATCATTCACAAAACATAAATACATATGGGTTGTCAAGGGCTCTGACATTGACATACTATACACAATAAACCTATCTCTATAAAGCCTCTAAGATTATTTGACATAAAATGGGATAGGATACCGGCCTACCCATAAGTCTGTAGCAAAACTCTGACATGATGACTTATATATTTGGCTACACTCCGAATGAGTTGGAGTCTAACCGAGCCTTCGATGAATGCTAACCTCGTCTACATGAGGGCTCATCAAACTAATTGTCTATACCTGCAGGCATGAATGCAGCGTCCCCAACAAAAGTACGTCAGTACGAATAAACCGAGTATGTAAGACGGAACTGAAACATAACAGTAAATCAATATTAATTAAGGACATGGAAGAATTTTGGAGTAAATAATTCAACCAGTAAGTCTGGATAGCTCTGTAAATCATAAAATATTTATAGTGTCATGCATATGCGTATAAATATCATGTAATGCATAAATTTGTACATACATAACATCATAAAGTCTCTAAGTGCATCCTATCATATCATTTCAGCCACTGTGGGCAAAATGATCAACGCATACCAGCTGATCAGGTGGCGCTGCATATATAACGCCATAACCTTTCCCATATCTCTCTTACACACACACACGGATATATATATATATATATATATATATATATATATATATATATATATATATATATATATATATATATATATATATATATATATATATATAATGCCATCTGGTCATAGATGAATGTACATGTATAAATGAATGCAATGCATGGGAAGTACGTCAATAAAACCTCTCGGAATGTCATAAGACCATTATTCCTCTGATTAATATTCTGAAGTAAACTTTATCAACTTACGTATTTTTTTTTTACTTAGGTGGGAAATTCTATTTCTTGCTAAAATGAAGTAGTGCAATAAATTCTATTACTTCTGTTATGATATCACAAGATAAAGTTGAAGAGATTGTAAGTCCAAAGATTTTGTGAGAAAGATTCAATTATAAGCATATAAAAATGAGTGGAAAACCTCTTCTCAATGGAAAAAATTGCCCATCAAAAAGTTTAAACTGAATTAAGATTAGTTGCAGATCTTGTTTGGTTCCTTGCCTTTTTATTTCTTAATTTTTGCTCGGTAGAAATATTTCATGCTTAGCAGTTGGAGAGCTCACATCGATACAAGTAAGATTAGTCAAGATGTGTAAATTGGATGAGATATCGCTACAGTATAAACATTAATATCTTTATCAAATACCTCAATAGAGAACTAGATAAATACTTAGACATGCTCGAATATCACTTTACATGAATGAATAACATAGACATCCTTAATTTCTAAGAGTAGAACCACTTATGGAATAGCATTATATTTACGTATCGTTACATAGATCATGCAAAAAGGAGGAAAAATTAGCCTTAGCATAACTGAGTAGGGAACAATTTATATGATACTTTTAAGAAGGATTGCACCGGGAATGGGAGTGCGTCAATGCACTAACTAGTAACAATAAGAATACCACAACTGCGAATGTATGTGAGCTTGAACACCTTGAGCTATTGACTTTTGACAAAAATGTGGATTCTAAGGCAGTGTACAGTTTTATTTTGGTGCAAATGATAATATTTGTATGGATATATATTAATTACTGCGTATAGTGAGTGGCTTTAGTAGCCTTCCATTACAAGTGGTACTAGTGCCATACGGTAGTAAGATATAAGTAAAGAAAGATACATTAGTACTACTACTACTATTAACATACATAATATTATTTACATTGTAACTACTATTAGAGCCATTTGGTGCTTGACTTATATTTACTTCCAAAAAGTTCTTCTTATCATCTTCCAAAGCTTCCTTCACAAAAAGTGATGCAGTAGTATAGACATATGGGTGAGAAGATATTGCAAAATATTTGGTTGCCTTGGCTAGCTGATCTGCTACACCATTCTGTTCTCTGGACGCATGTTGGACGGGTGGTACATGCAATCGTTCAACATATTTGCAAGTGGAAGATTATCAGTTTACAACATTGTAATAATTTCTTTAGCATCTATCTCAACTTCTATTGGCTGCAAATTTTACTATAATACCAAATTAAGTCACGTAATTAAAGTATATAATTTTACTGATAATGTCGATCCCTTTTGTATAGCTCGTGCATATCCTAGGATCCATTCACCTTTTGAATCTCGAATTGTTCCTCCAATGCCACCTGCCTCTTTACCATTGGCTCAGTCTATATTTAACTTATAGTTGTTGTGTTTAGGAGGATGCCATCCAAGATTAGGTGCATGTTTTTTCTTAGGTTTATGATAGTAGGCTGTTAGGTAAGCAAATTCAGTTGCTTGGTAGGTTGTTAATGTTATGTTAACTCTTTTCTTTGATGAATTAAAATTATTTTTATTACGAGTTAACCAAATGTTCCACAGGCTTATAGGTAAGTGTGAGCACATGATTTTTGCCCTTTACGAATTACTCCCAAAAAATTCAAAATAAAATAATTTTTCCGTTGTTTGCAATTTTGTAATTTTTTGTGTTATTTTCTATCAATTGATTGCATATTTTGTGTGCATATTTAATTCTACTAATGTATTAAAAAATACAAAAAATAGGTTGCATTTGCATTTAAGATTTAATTTTATAATTTTTGAGTTGAGTAGTAAATTACCTGTAAAATATATATATATATATATACTCCCTTCGTTTCAATTTATGTGAACTCATTTGACTGGGCACGGAGTTTAAGAAAAGAGAGAAAACTTTTGAACTTGTGGTGTAAAATTAGGCACATATATTTTGTGTGGCTATAAATCATTAAATAAAGGTAAATTGTTTTCAAATAAGGAAAGGGATCATTCTTTTTTGTACGGACTAAAAAGAAAATAGGTTCATATAAATTAAAACGGCAAGAGTATATAACATTTGGATAATGGAGACATCACTTTAAGAAGATAAGAGAATTTCGGGGAAGAGACAAGGGAGTGGGACGAAAAGTGGAACATTATTTTTAGGGAAAAGAAGGGAGGAGGACGGATATTCTGGGAGAAATATACAACTTTACCTCCAACAATAATAAAAAAATAAAAATATACCCTTTCTTCTCCACTAAAAAGGGGAACCAAAATGTGAGGTGGAAATAGAGAAAGAGTGTGACGGAAACAAATTAGAAAGGAGAGAGAGATATGGAACGAAAATAAATAAGAGAGACCTAGAAAACAAAAAAGAAAAAGGGCCGCAGATTCCAAAAAAAAAAAACAAAGAGACCATCGTGTCTATTGAAGCAGCTCTCATCTCTCTCTCACAAAAAGAGACAAACACACACAGTCAATTCCATTCAGTTATATAATATACATACAAAAACAAAGGAAAAGAAAAAACTGGTCTTCTTCTTCTTCTTCAAAAGCATTTTTCCTAATTTTTTTTAAATCATTCTGAACCATGAAACGCACAGCCATGTAAACCCACTTCCGTCAACTCACTCCTCGCTTTCGCCTCACCGGATTTTCACCATCTCCGGCCGGCTCTTTTCTGCCATGAAAACTGGCCGAGAACTCCAGAAAAAACAGCCATCATTGAACCACCCAAATCAGCCTTCACAACCATTATGTTAGCTCAGAAGCCCAACTGAAACAGCTTTAAAAACTCACCAGCTAATTACCCCGTTAATCTCTAATTCTAGTTCGAAACAGGCCAAGAGTAGTCGAGTGAGTCGGAGAATCGGAGGTTCCGTTAGAGGTTGTATTTGACGTTCCCGTGTCGCTACATTTCTGTTTAAACCCCGTCGCTTGAATTTGTTCGGCGTCAATTTCATCTGTTGTAATGCCATTGGTGACGCTTGACAATAAACGAAAGATTTCCTTATTAAAAGTTTACAAAGGTTGTTGGAGCTTAGAATTGTATTTTTCTACTTTCAGGTATGTTATATGCCCTGTTCTCCTTCATTTGAGTATGCAGACAAAAAAAAATCCAAATTGTTTTATGTTGAGTGTGCGATTCTGTTTTGATGACAATGAGCATTTCACTGCCTATATCTTGTTTGCTTTGCCTTCTTGGTTAACGCCTAATGCTACTAACATGTTGTAGTTAAAGGTTTTTATTTTTATTTTTAGTTTATGATGATTTATCCATGTAATCTGTTACTATTTGATTTTGGCCTCATGTATAATATAATTGTTAAACTTCTATAGATCATGTTTGTAGCTAAAGTGTGTAATGACAGAAACTAATTAGGCACTACTATAATTACTGTCATCTTATTTCTTTAGAATTGCCATACAAATACAAGAAACGATTAAGGAGGGTTTTAGTTTGTCACACCTCCTTTTTCCCGCTTTTATAGGTCTTTAATACACCTCGGGAAGAGATATCATAAAGAAAGGAGTTTTTCCATTTTAAGGACAATTTAAACCGAATTCGTTTTTTATTTAAGAAATCAGAGTCGCCACTTGGGAGATTTATGGTGTCCCAAGTCACCGGTTTGAATCCCGAATCGAGGAAGGGTTTGACTCTGTATTAACAGTCGCTAACCAGAAATCTGAGTAAGGAATTCTGTTAACCCGGGAGAAGGTGTTAGGCATTCCCGAGTTCCGTGGTTCTAGCACGGTCGCTCGACTGTCGTACTTAGCTAAAATATTTGATTTTAATACAATTTATCCTATTTGGTGCAATTAGTTACCGCTTTTTGTTAAATTATTTTTATTTAAGAAAGTGAACGTCGTTTTAAGAACGTGTTTTCAGATCACGTCACATGAAATGCACCCGGATCCTCGACACAATCTTATTCAACGTTTTGGATTTGGATTTGGATTGCATGAAATGCACATCCATATTTAGGAAGGTAAAATTATTGAAATCGCGCCTAAAGCGACTAACGTATTATTATATTTTGAAAAGACCGTGAAATTCGCTAAACGATCTATTCCGGGTCTAAAAATTTATAGTTATTATTTGGGGGCCCCATGCGTTTTTATCTTGTAATGAGGCTCATCCCTTGTTTTTAAAAGGTCGATTTTATTCGTGTACTATATTTTCTATTTCTGTTTTTTCTTCCTAATATAGCTATTTTTGTATCAATTTCATATTATTGATTATTGGAGTCCATGCCATTGTTTATTACTGGGCCTGGACCTTGAACTGGCTCAGCAGTTTGCAAAGTGCAATTGGGCCTCTGGAGCCCAGCACTCACTTCCATTTCTATTTACAGGCATGATTGCCCTTTCAATTCGATCGAGGCCTGGATTCACAATGAGACTCAAATCATTCATATCTAAAACATGATAAGGACTAATTAACATTTTATAACAGCACTTATGAATATATAACAATCAGTGTTAACAACTAACTGTTTCTATTTACACCAGTTTGCATTTGATAACTACTGATTTCAATGTTTTGACAATTAACTATGAACCTTAACACAATAGTTTATGCAGAATATGATATTCATATCGTTATTAGAATACTAATTGCAGAACTATTTTTTGTCGCTTTTACTTAACTGGAGAAAACAACATTATAATTTGTAACTAAGCCTGCTCGAATTACTGTTATCAGATTACCAAATCACAGAATCTTAAAGCACTTTTGTAGCTAAGTCAGTTTATGTAATGGCAAATGGTAATACGGTTTGAAATTCAACTACTTATGCTTTTCAAATTAACTGATCCAGATTCGAAACTTGATTAACAAAATGTCCCAGTACTAATATTACACATCTAATTTTATAATAGTTATAAATCCAGGTGATTTGACTAAGTTTAGACCAGTTTTAGTCTTAGATTTAGGTGATCATTTTTACCTAACTTATTTAACCTATCGCCTATGTCATTATCACTACTATTAGACTTTAAAGTATACTCATTCAGTCCAATACTTATTACAACCAGGTCCTAAATGAATTACAAAGATCTAGACATTTACGATTACAAAAATGAAAGAACAGGTATATAACTAGTTAACTAAAACCAGTTAACATTTTATTCCTTCAACAGCAATTCAATTACAACTTCAGGACATAGTGGTGTACCTAATTCAAATTACAAATTGATGAGTTCTAGATCTGGAGAAGAAGGTAAATCAGCAAAAGCAATAATGATATAGCAACAGCAGTAGAAATGATTCAACACAGCAACAGCTACCAAACTCCAGAATATATGTTACCCAAGAAATTAATCCAAGCAAATTGAAAAATCCAGCAAAGTCGATCAAAATCAGGGACAAATGACCAACAAAGATGCCAGAATAACACTCGAGTTGACAGCAATTGACAACCAACAACATTTCAGTGTGATGTATTTCAGTATATATATATCTCTGAAATTTCGAACCTCTAAAATTCTGAATTCCCTGAATCTCTCAAAATGTTTCAACTTCCAATTTCTTCCCCAAAATTTCTGAACTCCTAAAATTAGGTTTAAAGGGGCCTATTTATAGAATAGAATGGGAGGGAAATTTGAATTAATTATTTAGATTTTCTACCCTTACTCTTTTTGATTTATTTCAGTTAAGTATAGGGTATTTTTATAAGAATACACTTGAACCCCTGCTAGAAAGTTCCAGGATATTCTATACCATTCTATTAGGCGTTAATACCTTTATTGCCCTCACTTGCTAAGGTTATTACCTATTCACCATTTAACTATGCCTGATTTACTCCTTATTATTCAACTAATTACAGTAAAACCATGCCTATTAATCTTTTATACCCTTATTCTTTCTAAATTATTCTCAGAATACCCTTTACCTATTCCCTTTTTACCCCTGTGTCTTGTGTTTATTTACTCGGCCACCTTTAGGTTTAATTAGACCTTGAGCAGTCAAAAATCGAACAGTTTTTAACAAATAACCCCCTGATACTTAAACTTTATATCATAGCTAGTTCAGAACTAATTAACCCCTTTTCAGAACTAACCACTTTACAAACATAGCCACAAATAGCCTTTTAATTAATCAGAGACCCATACAAAAAAGTCAAACTGTATCGCATTGATACCCAACATTTAAGCAATTTACACACATAGCCCTAATATGACTAGTTACTCAAAAATTCAGAAGAGTCAAGTATTAAACCGTATTGCAATAATAGCCAATTTCATGTAATTTTGCACATATAACCCTTATTTCATATAACTTTTAACTAATCAGAATTTAGAGGGACAAATAGATAATGGTTGAATCCTAATCAATCAAAACCCTTAGTCGAAACAGGATCTATTACTCAAGAACATCAAACAGCTAATAGCATGCGATTTAACTAATGACTTAAATCAGAAGATAACACACATAAACACATAATCAGGTTTTCATGGAAGAACAGAAAGATTCGAACATATAACAGACTCAAAAAAAATAGAAGGAGTAGAAGATTTGAGACACAGAAACATAAAAATGATTATGAGACGTAGCTTTCGTGTTTTCTTTTCGTTCTTTTCTATTTTCCTTCTTTTCTTCATTTTTCTTTCCTTGTTCTCTTCTTTTCTTGCTTATTCAGAACATTTGGAAGTTCAGGAGTCATTTTTCTTGGATTTTCATTATTTCTAGCAATCTTGTTGAGTCTTTTGTGCCAAGACTCTTTGAGAATAGGAGAATGGTTTATCAGGGTGGTTTTTTTGGACTAGGGTTGTTCACCGAAGACATATTTTTAATATTCGAACAGTTTGGGTTTGATTCGAAGAAAACTATCTAGTGGGGGTTAAAGAGGATGAAGAGACGGTCCTAGGGTGTTAATGGTGAGCACTGGTTCAAAAGTGTGGTCGCCGGCTAGGGTTCCGACGACTTGTTTTTTAATATTCGACGAGTTAGGCTAAGATTCGAGGGAAGAGATTTGGATAGGGTGAAAGAGGAGCTCAAGGTGGTTCTATGGTGTTAAGGGTGAAGGCTAGTTCATAGGTTAGTGGTCGCCGACTATGGTTCCGGCGACTTGTTTTCTCTAGATTTGAACAGAAAGAGGGGTCTTTGGTTGGAGTCATGGTGATGGGGTGAAGAAGAGGAGAAAAGGTTTCAGGGGTGTGAAGGTTAGTCGGAGAAGACGACTGGAAGCAGACCACCGGTAGGGTTCCGATGATCTCAGATAGAGAGAAGAAGGAAGATAGGGGCGGCTAGGGTTATAAGGTTAAGTGTATAATGTGTATAATGTGACATGAACGGAGGGTTATAGTTATATATTAGAAATGTATTATTGATTTCTAACCGTTAGATTAGATGAGATGAACGGCTAGGATCACTTTGGCCTTTAAACGACGTCGTGTATTTTTAGTGAAGACTTCATCTCGTCTGTTAGATCAACTTCTTGGATGGCTGTGATTCATTTATTTAAACTGTGTCGTTTGGCTTAAGTGTGACATTGATTATATCCGTTAGATGAATTAAACGGACGGCTGTGATTGTTCCTTTATACGATGTTGTTTTGTTTATTTAAGAACTGCCTATCTTGGCCCGTTTGATTGAATATATCAACGGTCCAGATTTTATTTCGTCATACGTCGTCGTTTAGCTTTGTGCTGAGGGCTGGCCAGTTAGATTTGAGATTGGGCCAGGTATGTTAGAGTGTTAATTGGGTTAGCCTTTTGTAATTGGCCCAATTCATGTATATTGTATTTGTGTTTTACTCTTTTGTATTTTCTTGTATTTTCGTATTTTTTAACTTGTAGTTATTTAATTATACTTGTTTTCCTTAGTATTTTATTCCTGATGTATTTTTTTCCTTTTATTTTGTATTTTTGTATTTTTCATTGATTTTTTAATTTCTTAGTAATTACCCTACATTTTTGGTATTTTCTAAATAATTTCATTTTGTATTTTTGGTTCAATTTCTTTCACTTTATTTCCAACAATTAAAACACACACTGATACTTCTACACAATAATCAACTAATTTCAATCAAAATTATTTTTTTTGTATTTTTATTTTGGAATTAATTGCTTGGGGCAAAAATCACGTGCTCACAACTGCCCCTCTTTGTTCGGGAACACGCAGAGTTTCAGTGCAAAGATAAGTGAGTAGTAATGAGAGATTTTTGCCCATTCGCACATTCCGTATGAAGCATTTTTTGAAAACTTTGACCGCATCCTACTTCAAGGATTGTCTACATATCCTAGGCTAAACAGGAATCAGGTCAGTGTTGTTCTGGAATGTCTGGTAGTTGAAACTACCAGAGAGCTGTGACTCTATTGCTGTTGCTTGTTATTGCTGCCTGCTGATCTCCTTATTACACCGTGGTAAAAAGAAAATAAGGTAAACTATGCTCTATATTTTACAAAATCCTAACTATATCTTTCAACTGGTTCTTGTGTTGCATTTCTGTATTGCATTATTTCGACTGTGTCCATTCTTCAGGTGGATTCCTGCTTACTATTGCTTGAGAAAGTATTCCCTTATTCTTCAGGTGGGCACCTGATTGCGACTTGAAAAGACATTCCCTTATTCTTCAGGTGGGCGCCTGATTGTGACTTGAAAAGATATTCTCTTATTCTTCAGGTGAGCGCCTGATTGCGACTTGAAAAGATATTCCCTTATTATTCAGGCGGGCGCCTGATTGCAACTTGAAAAGATATTCCCTTATTCTTCAGGTGGGCGCCTGCTTACAACTTGAAAAGATATTCCTTTATTCTTCAGGTGGGCGCCTGCTTACAACTTAAAGCAAAGAAAAATTTTCTGCCCTAGTATGGTGCTCAGGTATATCATGCTATTAAATGTCAGAATTTTAAAGAGGAATTTCAACTTGAAAAGTATTCCCTTGTTATTCAGGTGGGCGCCTGATTGTAAAAACTTGAAAAATATTTCCTTGTTATTCAAGTGGGCGCCTGATTGTAAAAACTTGAAAAATATTCCATTGTTATCCAGGTGGGCACCTGATTGTAAAACTTGAAAAATATTCCCTTGTTATCCAGGTGGGCGCCTGATTGTAAAACATTGAAAAATATTCCCTTGTTATTCAGGTGGGCGCCTGATTGTAAAACTTGAAAAATATTCCCTTGTTATTCAGGTGGGCGCCTGATTGTAAAACTTGAAAAATATTCCCTTGTTATTCAGGTGGGCGCCTGATTGTAAAACTTGAAACATATTCCCTTGTTATTCAGGTGGGCGCCTGATTATAAAAACTTGAAAAATATTCCATTATTATTCAGGTGGGCGCCTGATTATAAAAATTTGAAAAATATTCCCTTGTTATTCAGGTGGGCGCCTAATTAAATAATCCAAAACAAATAAATTTTTTTGTCCCAGTTTGATAACTAGGTGCATCATACTATCATATGTGCAATTTGAAAATTAAAGATTATACCTCCCTTATTATCCAGGTGGGTGCCTGATTGCCGAGCTTTTGTGCTCCCTAGTTTATCCACATTGTTTTAAAGTGATTAGTAAGAATTTGAATCTTTTATCCCTATTCTAATCAATGAACAGCTTGTTAATATAAAAATGGTGGTTAGCTGTTGGCATTCTTGTTGGTTGTGCTTCCATATTGAATCTACTCTGTCTTGCTTCTTATATTGCATTGCCATAACTTCTGGCTGTCATTCAAAATTCTCTGAGCCCAACTGTTTTCCTTGTGACTCTCTCTTGTTGTTTCTTTCCCTTTACTTTTCCTCCAATTATATGATTGCCGTATATCCTTTTGTTTCAATTGTCCTTTGATAAACCCCCAATCTTGTTATGTCATATAACTGAGAAGCTGGTAATTAGCTTCCACTGACAGGTTTTAAAGAAAAAATGAAATGCAATGACCCCGAAATTTGAAGGTAGGCATACTTTCAAAATAAAAGATGAGACTTATCTGAGTGTGAAGGCTGATTCCTTTAATCATGCCATGCATTCGGATTAACCGACCTATTCTGTCCAACCAAACAACTGTCAATTGTTACCTTTACTGCTCCGTATTTCACAACCCAATATTCACCGAAACCCAAACCTTGTTTGTTTTGCAACCTTTCAATCACAACCTTCTTTCATTTGCTCTCTTTGGAGACTCACTTTCACCTTACAGTGCCCGTGAGTGTTTTCACCAATAAGACTCTCTCATTTTAATATTGTTTGACTCACATCGCCTTACGGTGCCCGTGAGTGTTTTCACCAATAAGACTCTCTCATTTTCATTTTTCTGATACTCTGATACCCCCGTGTTGTCCACAACATGATTCACCTTTCCTGCTTGTATTGTCATTTCTTAATATTGATTAGATGGTCTTTCTTTGGACCGTAATGTGGCTTTTGGATGGGTTTAAAAAGAAGGGTATAAAGGCTCAAAATATTTTAACGTGGGTTCAAAGATTACAACTTTCGGAATCATATCCTCCAAAACAAACATGACTTCTGCCCCAGTTTTCAATCTTAGGGATTCTTGGACTTTCCTTTGGTTGTGACTGAACCTCAGTGAGGCTGCCTACGTACCCTTTCGGGATCAAGTCA
>MU724055.1:0-56330 GCA_026770625.1 Nicotiana glauca | reverse complement strand
TACTGAAATCCTCTACAAACCTCGCATTCATCCCCACATCAGCTGAGTCCACTCTCTGAAGCGATCCAAATTTTCAAATTACAACACGTACCTTTCAATTACAAATGAGATCTTCTAATAATATACATAAAAATCATACCCCTTAAGAACACTCCGCAGGAGATAACCCCCCCTGCTTCGCCTCAATTTAGTATTTCAGCACACCCTCCACCATTATATACGTTACATAGTCATTTGGTCTTTCTGAGTCTGAACTCATACCGCCATATGTAATGCACCTTACTTTCCAACTAGGAGACACGAAAAATATTCTTCACGCGCCCATAACTCGGGGCTACACAACAAACCACAATAGGAAACGAATCACTTAATAGTTCATCTATCATTCCGCTGACTCCTTCGTCACTACCAAGACACATAATAACATCTCATCACATGAATACCAAACCGCCATTCCGGCTAATAGCGACAATACCGAACATATAATTTCAAAACACTTGCTCACACGATCAACACCTTAGTGCTCAAGACATAGGCAAGATCTGGCCTCAAGTCCTCCAGACTGGCCCCAACATCGAACTCACGGAGATTACATCTCGCCCCCTCGATCGGGGAATCACAAGCCATCAAGACACATATACTACTGAGCGCTCACGTACGCATACAAACATGTGGAAGGAATCTCAAGAGCTATATCTCAAGCTGAATCAAGTACGCACGATAAGAATTCCAAAAAAGTGAATTTTTCCTAAAGGTTCTGCAACCTCTCGAGGATAAATACAGACGTCTCTGTATCAATCCGCGAGACTCTACTAAACCTGCTCATGACTCGTGAGACCTAGTAACCTAGGCTCTGATACCAACTTGTCACGACCCAATTCCCAAACCCGATCGTGATGGCGCCTCTCGTGAAGACAAGGCCAGCCAACAGAACAACAATGCCTTATTTACCAATTAATAACTATAAATGAACAAATAATGCAACTTATTAGCATTAATAACTGATATTTATCACTCAGCACAACCCGGCCGGGGTGTCACAAGTCACGAGCATCTAAGAAGTAGGAACACTAATATAGGGCCAATAATTTGTATATACAAGATAAAAACCGAAATTCAAAGATGAAGTGCGATGCCGCATGTCACACCTCCTTTTGGCGCTACCGCACCTCGCGAAGGGCGTGGTAAAGGGAGTTTTTCCAATTAAAGGACAATCGAAACGGGATTCATTTATTAAGAGATTCAGAGTCGTCACTTGGGAGATTTATGGTGTCCCAAGTCACCGGTTTGAATCCCGAATCGAGGAAAAAATTGACTCTGTTTAACAGTCCGTGAACCAAAAATTCTGATAAAGAATTCTGTTAACCCGGGAGAAGGTGTTAGGCATTCCTGAGTTCCGTGGTTCTAGCACAGTCGCTCAACTGTCATATTTGGCTTATTTATCTGATTTATAACATGCTTTGACTTATGTGCAAATTTTAACCTTTAATCGCTTTTAATATTATTATTAGTATTTTTAACAAAAGAATTGCAACATTGTGAAAACGTATCTCAAACCACGTCACATCAATGTACCCGTGGTTATCGACACATTTCGACTCCATTGAGATTTGGATTTGGGTCACATAAATGTGCACCCAAGTTTAAGAAAGTAAGTTATTAAAGGCGCGCCTAAAGCGACTAGCGTATCATTATTTTGGGTAAGGCCGTGAAATTTGCTAAACAGCCCGTCCCGAAAGTTAAGTATTTTAATATATACATTTAACAAGGGCCCCGCAGTTTGTGTATTTTTTATTTGGCGAGACTCGTCTCATTTATTATTTACAAGGCAAACCTAAGGCAACTACAATTTTCTACTTTGCGAGGGCATGAAAAATTCAACTAATGTCACACCTCGATTTCTAAAGGGTTTTATTATTCAAAGTCGTTATAGTCGGATTACATAAAATGCACCCCAAATTTTAGAAATTAAGCATCACAACTACATCACGGGACNCTTGATGCTTGGAAGCAGCTGTTCCAGACAGTTTTCTTTGAAAGCTGGGTTAGAGGGCGAAAGCCTGGTTTCCAAGTTAGTCTTCAAGCCATAAAGTCTGCATTTCCTCTTAATGTCTGTACCCGTAATCCCAATGGTTTAGTAATCGCGCGGAAAAGCGACTACGGATATTCATCATTTTTAATATCTAATCATAACACTGGTGAAGGCCATAGACAGATTACTTCTTGTTCCAGATGCTTTCAAAACTAAGCATGTATCAATTGGTCCAAATATAATACAAACTTCTGCAATTATAACGAAATTCAACCCTTCACTTTTAAACCCATTTTAGCAAAAAAGACAAATTCGTCGACGGATAACTATTACTACAATCTAGACAAATAAGCTATAATCAAAAGATCGGCCTAATATGAATCCATGTAATTTAGAAATCATGAAACAAGGAATCTGACTTCAAACAAAATGTGTCAAAAGGCATTTAAAGTCTTAAAAAAAGAACTATATACTTAACAAAAAAAAAAAACTCAAATATTATTCCAACCAAAAACATAATCCGAAAGATAAAACATAGAGAGATTAGAAAAGTGGACCTTGCAAGGAGATCAAATCCTTTGGTTCTGTGTTGCTCAAAAATACTAAACTACGAACGGAGACCTCGGACGGGCAACCTCGATTATTCAAAGGAACTGATGAAGAGACTCATCCTTAAAAGACTACTTTTTTACAACTTCTTTCACCAAGCAAACACTCTGGCCTAAAATTCTTTGTTGCAGTAGCAAGCTCACGAAACGTGAACGTCTGTGCAGCTATATGTGCTGTTGGTCCTAGTTGACGAGGGGTCGTTTGGTCGCCGCTGGCGGACAGCGCTGTTGTTCGCTGCGTGGCTGCGTGAAGCAGAAAACTGGGGTGGTCGTTTCACTGTAGTTGACGTGAGGGCTGGTGGTGGTGTTGAACGGAGATGAGGACTGGCAGTTGGTCGTTGGGATGAGGGTGAAGGAGAAGCAGTAGCTTCAACAGGTTGGAATGAGGGGTCGTTTGGGACGCGTAACAATGTTGGTTTCAGGCGTGGAGGAAAGGCTGGGCGACGGGTTTTGAACATGGGGGAGGCGGGCTGTTGGCTGGGGCTGGAGCGTGACTGGAGGGACGACGGGGGTTTCTTTTTTATTCTCCAAATGGAGAAGATGATGAACAACACTATATCTTGTGTTATTCTCCTCCCCTTGTTTCGTTTTTATCCCCCCTCCTGTAAAAATCTAATGTAGTCAAAATGTCATGGGTCTCACGTGGGTTCTCTCTTCAAAACGTGAGACCCCAAAATCTGACCCCTCTCTTCGTGTTCTGTCCGTGTTCCCCACGTGTGGTGGGCTCGGATTGTTATAGGATAGGTCCGAAAATTAGGCCTAAAAATGGGTCGTTTGAACCCGAATATTATTCTTTATTCTTTGCCCGGAACCGAGAATAAAACACATGATATTATTTAATTAATCCTACGTAAACAAAATAACTATCAAAAATAAGATTGACAATTAAAACAAAACTATATTTTTTTGTAATTTTGTTTTTATATAAAGATAAAAATATAAAGTACTATTTTTCTATTTTTAAAGATTAGAATAACTACAAAATATTAATGAAACTATTTTTTTTGTAATTTTCAAAATTATATAAAGATTAAAAATAAGGTGCTATTTTTGTATTTTTTAAGTTTATGAGAAATACATAAACTAAAATTTATATATATATATTTTTGTAATTTTTTATTTTAAGGTGAAAATAAAGTAAAAGAGTCAATATTAGCTGCGATAGCTATATTAGGCCTAAACTAAATATTTTACGCTAAAAATATAAAAAATCTTGGGGAGGTTCAAAAATCACACGCCTACACCGCGAACGCTGGCGGTCACCTTGCTCAGCTACATTAGTATATCTTCAATCAGCTAATAACCTGCTATCGGGTGAACAATACCTGCAACTGCATGCGAGGTGCAGGGAGTAAAGTGAGTACTTCCAACTCAGTGGTAATAAGATTAAATAATAACTGAGCTGTAAGAAATCACGTAAGAACACTCCATCATGCTATATATTACAGTACAACTTTTTGAACGAAAACAGTAAAACCGTGAAAATCCTTTCGAAACATCTAGCTCAGTTTAAAATCTCTTTTGAAAATATTCTTTTTCCAACAGTAAGCATATGAATGCGATATAAGGTAGTGCAAGTCCGCACACAAGTCAGCCCCTAGGGCACATCACTCTATTTACAAATAACACCAGGGTATCTGGTACACAGTGCAAGAAATAGAATGGATGTCAATGATATGAAAGTGCTAAATGTCATGCCACGTAGTACAAACAGAAAATCAATGCGTGAATGCAATGAAAAGCATATGATTGTACACTCTAGTACCCGATGCGGCGTGCAGCCCGCTCCACTTATTTAACGTCGACGGCGCTCACTGGGGGTTGTGTACAGACTCTAGAGGGGCTCCTATAGCCCAAGCACAATATACTGGTCAGTCAATGTTACCTGACCGGTCAGCCAATGTTACCTGACCAATTTATATCATACAGTGCCATTGTTACCATTGTTTCAAGTCACATCATACAGTGTCATTGTTATCACTGTTTCAAGTCACATCATACAGTGTCATTGTTACCACTGTTTCAAGTCACATCATACAATGTCATTGTTACCACTGTTTCAAGTCACTACTGCGGCGCGCAACCCGATCCATGCACAGTCCTGAAAATATTATAAACCCATTGGGCATTTATAAAACAGTAATTCTTAGCCCGAAATAGTATTTAAAGTATCATTTGAGTTTTCAAAACATAGAAATATGGCTGAGGTTACAAAACAGTATTTAAAACCTTGGACTGAAGCCAAATGATATGCAAGATATGCTAAAATAGAAATCTCAATCCCCGAAGGATTCACATAGTTGGCACGAAGCCAATCAGTCCAAACTATGATGATAACAAGTAGTTTTAGTCAACTACACAGTAAAATCAACAATCGGGACGGAACAATTCACAATCCCCAATGTTGCTCTACCCCACGCTCATATCCGGCGTGCAAGTCACCTCAATACAACACTACGATGTGCAAATCCGGGGTATCAAACTCTCAGGATATCATTTACATGTATTACTCACCTCGAACCAGTGAAATATCTAGCTCGCGACGCCTTTGCCCCTCAATTCGGCCTCCACGCGCGTCGAATCTAACCAAAATCAGAGCGAATGTATTACAATATGCTAAGGGAACAATACCCAATCGAAAACAATGAAAAAATATCAAGAATCTCGAAACTACCAAAACCCGAGCCCCGGGCCCGCTTCTCGAAAAATTACGAAATTTACATTACCGGACTCCTCGACTCGCCACGAGTCTACCCATATCAAATTCATCAAAATTCGGAGTCCATTTGACCCCTCAAATTCCAAGTTTACACTTTCTTAGGTTTCAAGCCCTAACCTCCATTTTTATCCTTTAATTCCTTGAATTTCAGTGATTAATTC
This sequence comes from Nicotiana glauca, assembly GCA_026770625.1. NCBI lineage: Eukaryota > Viridiplantae > Streptophyta > Magnoliopsida > Solanales > Solanaceae > Nicotiana > Nicotiana glauca. Next base: position 50,810 of record MU724055.1, on the reverse strand, counting down.
ATGTTTTTACACCATAATAACATAATCCGAAACCAAGAATCCATACCTGATGAGAACTCTCGAAACCCTCTTCAAAATCGTCCAAAAATCGCCTAAGTCCGAAGCTCCAAATATTTTCTCCTTCAAAAATTCGTGAAGAAGACTTAACTTATTATTCTACCCAGATTTCCGCTTCTGCGGCCCTTTTACCGCACCTGCGGTACCGCTTACGCGACAAAATCGACCGCTTATGCGGTCTCACTTAAAACCACTAGGACCGCTTTTGCGATCCAAACACCGCTTATGCGGTTTCCCCTCGATCGCTTCTGCGGTCTACAATCCGCTTATGCGGCCCCGCAAAGGCTCTTACCAGTTCGCTTATGCGAAAAATCCTTGGGCCACTCCTGATCGCTTCTGCGATCTTCCCCACCGAGCTTCTGCGGTTCCTTTTTCGCAGATGCGGAAATACCAGAAGCTATAAAAACCAGACCTGCAACATGCTTCAAAATTCCCGTTTAACCATCCGAAATCACATCGAGGCCCCCGGGACCTCAACCAAAAGCACAGACATGATCTAATACCCTATCCAAACTTGCTCGAATCATCAAAACACTATCGTTAACATCAAAATCCTCAATTTTCATCAAATTAAAGCCTAAGTTTCTTAAAATTTCCGAATTGCACATTCGATCAAAAACCGAACCAAATGATGTCCGAATGACCTGAAAATTTGCAGATATATCCAAAATTACCTAACGAAGCTACTTCAACTCTCGGAATTCCATTCCGGCCCTCGGATCAAAATCTCGCCTAGCAACCGGAATTCGCCAAAATTCAAACTTCGCCAATTGAAGCCTAATTCTACATCGAGCCTCCAAAATCAATTCTGATCGCACTCTTACGCCACAAATCATTTCCCGAAGCTAACCGAATCACCGGAATTCACATCTGAGCCTTCTAACTATATAGTCAACTTCCGGTTGACTTTTCCAAAATAAGCTTTCTTCTAAGAGGCTAAATGCCTCATTCCCATTTAAAACCAATTCAATTCTATCCAATCAACTCAAATACTAAAATAGAAACATAGAGCAATATAATATGGGGGGAAACTGGCGGTAACTCACGTGACGACGGGCCGGGTCGTCACAATTTGATACATGGACATGGTATTTCACACATTTCTCCTGTTATTTTAAATGAGCAATCCATAAAACTTTGCATCCCATTTAAGTAGGCTTCATCAAGGCGATTATCAACAAGTTGCATCCACTGCTTACTAGGTGCCATAACCTTGGAGGTTACATAAGAATCAAATTAGAAAATAAACATACGATAATGAAAGTACTGTAAGATGCACATAACCTTTTAGGAAAAATTACATAACTGTAATATAGATTTGTGTAAGAAACAAAGTGTCACGAGCCGCAAGAAGTTAAGATTAATTATCCAGAAAAATTTATATATTTAAGAAACTAAAACTAAAAGTATATCACTAGTGAGATAAGATACAAATTAATTGTCAAAATAGACATAACACACAATTCTTCAATTTAACACTCATCAACTAGTGTACTTATTACCCCTTAACAATTTCTCTGGTCCATTCGGAGTACATTCCTATCATAAGATTTAGCTAGAGTTAACAATTATTAACTGAATTTACAAAATTAAAACTAAAACAGGGTTGATAGAAAATAAAATTTCTAGTTCTCACTTTGTTTGGTTATCCACAAATACTCCAGAAGTTGAAAACAATAAAAAGTAACAGTAAAGAATGCTAAAAGTAAACCAATGCATTCTAGACTAGTTCACTAAAAGTTAGAGAAGTCGAGAAAAACTAGCTAAATATTACATTAAACAAGTTTTTTTAACTTACTAACACATTAAGCAATTTGTACCTCTTCAATCCAATAAAGACCAAAAATTTAACATAGCACTTACGGTGAAAAGCTAAAACAAAAATGTAAGCCAGCAACTGCAAATTACATTAAGATCATCTTACTACTTGTCGTAGTCTAATTATTAGATGTTCGCCCATTGAGAGAAGTCTTACAGGTTGTAATAGTGATATTTACTAGTTGAGACTAGTTGCAGCAGTCTCACTGTTAGTTGCAGCTAAAACACAACTTTTAAGCCAAGTAACACACTAGTTGCAAGAGTAGCAGCAATGTCATTTGCAACATCAATAAAACTTTTCATCTAGGATAGCTTTACAACAAGATAGAACACATCATTCCACTTAAAAGAGAAGCACAACACTAGGCATCATGTATTGTATTCGAATATTTACTGCTAAAGGAAAAAAATTCTCTAAAATCTAATACTAAGTTCCTACTAAAAACGGATTGAAATATAAAAATACACTCACAAACAATCTAAACAAAATGAAGTAAAGATCAGAATTTTTATGAAACATAAATAATTGCAGACAAATCCTTACTCCAACTTGAATAAAACCAAAAATGTTTCTAAGCATAAGTTTCAAATATAAGAACAGAGAATATAGCATAGGAAGAACAAATTTGAAGGAAAAAAAACAAACAAATTTACAAACAATTCACAAAGGGACACCCAAGCAAATATAATCTACAAAAGAAATTGATTGTAAAAATATTTGCTGACTAGCAATCAATTTCTACCAACAAAAAAATTAAAAAATGAAGATTTCACAAACCTGCAAAAATGGGTTGTTGAGAAATAATAACAAAAGGTTAATCCAGAAGATATATAGAAAAAGAATGTGTGCTTACTTGTGGTGAGACGGGTAGCAATTTTTCAACTTGATATTTTTCCCAAACCTGTAAAATATGAGATTAGCAAATCTATCGTAAGACCAATAGAAGAAAAATATTCCTTAACATACCAAGAAATTTTTTGCTTAACATACCAAGAAAATACCTTTGAGAGAAGTATGAAAATTTAAGGGATTTAGGGTTTTTACTTTTATGAGGAGTGAGGGAGATGAGACTTGTCGGTAGATTTAGGTTTGATAAAAGTTAGAGTTTTTTAGGTTAATTTTATTATGTTTTATTCCAATTTGGGTATGGCGCCACTTTCTCCCTGTAAATTTTTATAATTAAGGACCGTACATTATAAAATTTTTATTTTTACTTAATATTTTAATTAAAAAACTAGAGATTTAAGGACCGGTAGTATTCTTGTCCTTGCTAGTGTACTTCTAGGGACCAGATTCATACCTCGTTTTATTGATAATTACTCCTATTTTTACAAAATATGGAAACTTTTATCATTTTAGTTAAATAGTACCGTTTTTGTGCATTTTTCTAAATTTGAAGCAATTTATTGATAATTATCGTATTTTTCAAATATAAGGATATTCTATCAATTTATTGTCGTTTCAAAAATAATAACTACCACATCATTATTGTAGTCGGACATTTTAAATGAATACTACAAGATTTCCTAATTAAATAATAATTTCCTAATGTAGAGTACAGTCTAGTAATTACTTGAAAGGCATTAGAATCATAATCTGATCAAATGTAATATCACGTCAACACCTGCTGTGACAAGACACCATTGTCGGCATCAAAATTTTAATAAATCGATCTAAATCCTAAATTCAAGATACTACAAGATCTTTTAAAATTTTAGGAGTCTGTCAGTATTGCTTGGAGATTATTTTATCAAACCCTATATCACTCTTATAAAAAAGGGTTACATAATCCTTTAAAAAATATCTAAAAAATGGAAATCATCTCGAAAATCCCATAAACTCATGAGATATTCATAAAGAGATCAAGATGCGGCCAGATAGATATAATTTCATGGAGATCAAATACAACCCACGAAGGTTTGCATCATCCTACGTTCGAGAAACACGATGTTCTAGCCCTCGAATCATGGAGATAATCAAGAGAGAAGAATCAATGGAGAATCAGAATTATATCAACAGTTATTTATCAATAAAATTATCTTTCTTCATATTTATACTATGGTTGCATTTAATTTTTTACTTTAAAAAAATTTATTGCAAACAAATTGGCACGCCCAGTGGGACCGATTCTGCCCTTAATCTCTTCCTCTTGCAAATCGAAACTACAAGCTTCAAAATTTTCTATTGTGATGATCAGATACTTCAAGTTTCGCCAAGCCTACACCCCCGACAAACCTTAAAGAAGGGGCATTTGTAGGCATAAAATTTTTAATGGATCGAGCTAAATCCTAAATTCAAGATACTATAAGACCTCTTGAAATTTTAGGAGTCTGCCAGTGTTGCTTGGAGACTACTCTACCAAAACCCGAGGTCACTCTTATAAAAAAAGGTTACATAATCCTTTAAAAAATATCTCAAAAATGGAAATCATCTCGCAAATCCCATAAACTCATGAGGTATTCATAAAGAGATCAAGATGCGGTCGGATAGACATAATTTCATGGAGATCAAATACAACCCATGAAGGTTTGCGTCATCCTACGTTCGAGAAACACGGTGCTCTAGCCCTCGAATCATGGAGATAATCAGGAGAGAAGAATCAAGGGAGAAGCAGAATTATATCCATAATTATTTATTAATAAAATCATCTTTCTTCATATTTATACTATGGTTGCATTTAATTTTCTACTTTAAAAATTTTTGTTGCAAACAAATTGGCACGCCCAGTGGGACCGGTTCTGCCCTTCATCTCTTCCTCTTGCAAATCGAAACTACAAGCTTCAAAATTTTCTATTGTGATGATCAGATACTTCAAGTTTCGCCAAGCCTACACCCCCGACAAACCTTAAAGAAGGGGCATTTGTAGGCATAAATTTTTTAATGGATCGAGCTAAATCCTAAATTCAAGATATTATAAGACCTCTTGAAATTCTAGGAGTCCTTCAGTGTTGCTTGGGGACTATTCTACCAAAACCCTAGGTCACTCTTATAGAAAAGCGTTACATAATCCTTTAAAAAAATCTCAAAAATGGAGATCATCTCGAAAATTCCATAAACTCATGAGATATTCAGTAAGAGATCAAGATGCAGCCGGATAGACATAATTTCATGGAGATCAAATACAACCCATGAATATTTGTGTCATCCTACGTTCGAAAAACACACTGTTCTAGCCATCGAATCATAGAAATAATCAGGAGAGAAAATCAAGGCAGAAACAGAATTGTATCCACAATTATTTATCAATAAAATTATCTTTCTTCATATTTATACGTTTAACAAAATTTGTTACAACCATAATGTAACAAAATATCACGATGTGACAAGTCACTTGATGTTACCTTGATGTGACTCTGATGACATGACCTTCTTCGCATTTTGAACAGATAGTTTTCTTTCCATTTTTATATTTATTATTTTTCACTTAAAATCATGTCCACGTGTTTTATTTACATAAACCCACTACATAAAAATACACACATTATGTTAGGACCTGACTATTTATCATCGGGCGTGGCATGACTGTGGCAAGGATTTGGACGTGATGGCCTTGTCAATGGCCTAGGTGCGGGCAAAACGATCACGCGGGCGACGGATATGACATTGGCATTGAGGGATATTGTGGGCAAGTATTGGCCAAGGCCTTGGGACAGGCAAGGCGCGCTTGGCAAAGGCTTGATGAGGTAGCATGGGCAATGTTAGGGCGACATGGCATGGCATGCGTGTCAAAGTCGAAGGCATGACACTTTTGGGTTGTGGCAGCTAAGTGCGGGCTAAGCTGTCAGGACTCGAATTTCCCACCATCGGGATCGTGATGGCGCCTACTCATGATAGCTAGGCAAACCAACTTATTTACTTTTTCATCATTAAACAATTATCTTAACAGTCTATAACATCAATATAAAATATTAATTCTAATGAGAATAATAGTGGAAGTCTGTCTGATAAATACGAATCAAAATACGGAACAGTTAAATATCCTCTACCCAATATTTGGTGTCACATTACTCATAAACTACTAAAGATGTGCTAAAAATAATGGTCTGAAAAAAATATATAAGCTGTCTGTCTCGAAAACAATGAGGCAACAGCCAAATAAGAATAGCATAAAGAAGAGACGCCGGGCCTGCGGACGCCTGCAAGGCTACCTCAGTCTCGTGATAATGAAATCCTGCTCCCGTACTACTGCTACTGCTGCTCCTCAGAATCTGGACCTGTGCAAAAATGCACAGAAGTGTAGCATCAGCACAACCGACCCCATGTGCTGGTAAGTGTCTAGCCTAACCCCGGTGAAGTAGTGACGAGGCTAGACTGGACACCACATAAACCTGTGCAGTTATAAATATACAACGGAATCGAAATACCAAACAACTAACAATTTGGGAGGGGGAAACATACTATGAGGAGATAATATTAATAACAGAAAATTCCGAATAACAACTAAAGCAGCTTAGATTCACAATAACCAAGGAAACAATGTCCAATATAAACACATAGTGCCAACAACTGTTGCAGCGTGTAACCCGCTCCACAAATATCACTTTTGCGGCGTGCAACCCGACCCATACCATTTATCAGGTATCATTGTTGCGGCGCGCAACCCGATCCTCATATATCATTGTTGTGGCTTGCAACCCAATCCCTCAATATAATTGTTGCGGCGCGCAACCCGCTCCTCAATATACCTTAATAGTATGGCTCCCCAAATAACAGTCACAATTAAGGGACATAACAATAAGCAAACATTTGACAAATATTCCGGCGAGGGAAAAGAATCCAACAAGTTCAACCAAACGTCCCGGCAAGGGAATAATCAACAACGCTTTCTTACTCTTATTTTTCTTATCTTATAATTCGCTCTACCATTTTGAGTCAACGCTCCAATTAATCAAGTCAATTCGTATGCCTTCAATATTCTATATCACAGTTCGAGCCAATGCTCCCAAGAATCAATTAATTATTTTACCGTTCACATGTTATTCACAACATATATGATTTTGCCAATAAACACAGAGTTCACAACCAAGTCATGGTAAATCACATTATAAGGACTCACGGTCATGCTAGATACCAATGTATAGATACTCGTCACCATGCCTATACATCGTACGCGATCACATAGCAATTAGCAACAAGACTCAACTCCTATTCCCTCAAGCTAGGGTTAAACCAAACACTTACCTCAAAGCCTTGAAATCCACTTAATCGTCAACTATTGCTTTACCTCGCGGTTCCACCTCCAATTCGATCGAATCTAATCACAAATTGTTCAATTACTTTAATAAACACTATATGAATCGATTTTGAATGCATGAAAATGATTTTCTCAAGTTTTTTCCAAAAATTCCAAAAATGCCCCCGGGCCCACGTGGTCAAAACCCGAGGTTCGGACAAAAACCCGATTACCCATTCCCCCGCAAACTCAAATATGTAATTGTTTCTGAAATCGGACCTCAAATCGAGGTCCAACTCCCCAATTTATAGAAAACCTAGGTTCTACCCAAAAGTCCCAATTTCACCCATAAAAATCCTTGATTTCAAGTGGAAAACATGTTTTAATGATGTTAAAGATTGAAAGAATCGAGTAAAAATCAACTTACAAGTGTTTTGGGATGAAGTTTGCTCTTGAAAAATCGCCTATGGGGTTTGAGTTTTGAAAGAATGGTGAAAAGTGATGAAATTTCGACTAAGTATAAAAATTGTTGGGCTGCGGATATGGCAATTGCGAACATTGGTTCGCATTTGCGAACAATGTTTTCCTGGGAATTGCGACATCTGGGATCGCATTTGCGAACCTAGGTCTGGCTGCCTAGGTTTGCATTTGCGAATGATTTATCGCATTTGCGACCAAGGCCATCTCGCTTTTGCGAGCAAGGGCGTCGCATTTGCGACTATAGCCCATCATACCAGACTTCGCATTTGCGAAGTCCTTATCGCAATTGCGATCCTGCCCGGCTTTCCCCTTCTTCGCATTTGCGAAGCTCGCATTTGCGAGAAAATCTTCGCAAATGCGAAGATACCAGAACTGAGGAATACCAGCTTTTTCAAATATGAGAAATACAATCCGATGCCTATCTAAAACTCACCCGAGCCCTCGAGACTCCAAACCAAACATGCACACAACCTCAAAAACACCTTACGGACTTGCTCGCGTGATCAAATCGCCAAAATAACATCGTTTACATAGAATCAAGCTTCAAAACTCATGATTTTTCTTCTAAACTTCATAAACTTTCAAACTTGGAATTTAAGGTCCAAAACACGTCAAACGATGTCCGATTTCGACCAAACTTCACAGAAAGCGCTTAAACAATATATAAGACTTGTACCGGGCGTCGGAACCAAAATACGAGCCCGATACCATAGTCTTTTAATCAATTTTCATTTCTATTTTCCTTAACAATTTCAGAAAAATAATTTCACGGAAAAATTCATATCTCAGGCTCTAGACCTCCGAATTCGACTCCGGGCACATGCCCGAGTCCCATATTTTTCTACGGACCTTCAGGGACCGTTCAATCTCGGGTCCGGGTTCGTTTACCAAAAATATTGACCAAAGTCAACTATAATTATATTAATATCAAAATTCTTCAAATTTTTCAAAGATTTCACATATTTCAACATAAAAGTTTTCCGGCTACGCGCCCGGACTACGCACGTAAATCGAGGCAAGTAAAAATAAGGTTTTTAAGGCCTCAAAAGCATGGAACAAGTGAGGAAACAGGTGATGACCCTTTGGATCGTCACATCCTCCACCTCTAAAACAATCGTTCGTCCTCGAACGGACAAAAGAAAGAAGTAGCTGAGTCGGGGAACAGATGTGGATAACGGCTCCGCATATCAGACTCGGACTCCCAGGTCGAGGCCTCAGGAGGTTGACCTCTCCACTGAGCACGCACAGAGGGAAAACTCCTAGATCTTAACTGACGAACCTACCGGTCTAGAATAGCTACCGACTCTTCCTCGTAAGTTAAATCCTTTTCCAACTGGACAGTGCTGAAGTCTAACACGTGTCGGATCGCCGTGGTACCTCCGAAGCATAGATACATGAAAAACTAGATGCACGTCTGATAATCTAGGTGGAAATCCAAGTCTATAAGCCACCTCTCCCACTCGATCAAGAATCACAAATGGGCCGATATACCTAGGGTTAAGCTTGCCCTTCTTTCCGAACCTCATCACGCCCTTCATAGGCGACACCCGGAGCAATACCTGCTCACCAACCATAAAATCTACATCTCGGACCTTACGATCTGCATAACCCTTCTGCCTAGACTAAGCTGAGCGCAGCCTTTCCTGAATGATCTTGACCTTATCTAAGGCCTCCTGAACTAAGTCTGTACCCAATAACCGAGCCTCTCTCGGCTCAAACCATCCGACTGGAGACCGACATCGCCTACCATACAACGCCTCATATGGAGCCATCTGGATGCTGGACTGGTAGCTGTTGTTGTATGCGAACTCTGAAAAAGGCAAAAACTGGTCCCACGAGCCTCCAAAATCAATGACACCAGCTCGGAGCATATCTTCCAAAATCTGAATAGTCCGCTCGGACTGACCGTCCGTCTGAGGATGGAACGCTGTGCTCAACTGAACCTGGGTGCCTAACTCTTGCTGAACCACTCTCCAGAAGCACGAGGTAAACTGCGTAGCCTGATCTGAAATGATGGATACCGGTATACCATGAAGGCGAACAATCTCCCGGATATAAATCTCCGTTAACCTCTCGGATGAATAGGAGACTACTGCTGGAATGAAGTGTGCTGACTTGGTCAGCCTATCAACAATGACCCAAATGGAATCAAACTTCTTCCGGGTCAACGAAAGTCCAGTAATGAAATTCATGGTAATCCTCTCCCACTTCCACTCGGGAAGCTCAATCCTCTAAAATAAGCTGCCGGGTCTCTGATGCTCATACTTGACCTGCTGACAGTTCAAACACCGAGCCACATACGCAACAATGTCCTTCTTCATCCTACGCCACCAATAATGCCGCCGCAAGTCCTGATACATCTTCGCGGTGCCCGGGTGAATAGAATACCGGGAACTATGGGCCTCCGCTAAGATCAACTCTCGAATCCCATCAACATTGGGCACACAAACTCGTCCCTGAAATCTCAAAACACCATCATCACTAAGGTCACCTTCGTGGCACCTCCATGCTGCAGCGTGTCTCTCAGGACACACAAATGGGGATCATCAAACTGCCGATCGCGGATACGCTCTAATAGAGAAGAACGAGCGACCGTGCAAGCCAATACTCTGCTGGGCTCAGAAAAATCTAATCTCACAAATCGATTGGCCAAGGCCTGAACATCTAAAGTAAGCGGTCTCTGGCTGACCGAAATGTACGGAAGACTACCCATGCTGGCAGACTTCCTACTTAGTGTTGGCCAAAGAACGACTTGTGTTCTTGCCAAAAGTGGGTTGTGAGCGGATGGTGTTCATAGCAACTGAGGGTCCTTTGTATATTTTCAGAATTAATGCAAAGGTTGGGAATTTTTCCGTAGTTGCTTTGTGTTTTTAAATTTCTGATTGTTGCCTAAATTTCGTCTAAGCCAAAGTTGCTGAAAATTGGCTAAGTAAAAGGAAGGTTGAGTCAAGAGGGGGACTTGACTGCCGCGCAGGTGTGACTTTGGGCTGACCAAAAATGCCCCCGTGACAATTGGTATCAGAGCGGAGCAGGTTCGTGGCAGTGGCGAGACGATCAGTGGCAGAATTCGTGGGGTTATTTGAAAACATGGCTGGTGGCACAAATACAGAACTGCGTCAAAGAATTGAGCAGTTGGAAGCACTGGTTGGGCAGGCTCTTGAAGTTGGTGGTGATTCTTCTGTTCTTGCTCGAATGGCACGTCTGGAGGTAGATTATGCGGTGAGACACAAGACAACGCTGGCAGAAATGGCCTTGGTACGCCAAGAGAAAGAAGAACTACGCGAGGAAGTGGCTGAACTTCAAAGGGCATTGCAAAATTCTGCCCCTAGAAGTGATGAGCGCACTAAGTTGAGAATTTCGGAGCCAAAGGCTTATGGTGGTGCAAGAAGTGCCAAAGAACTGGAAAATTTCTTGTGGGATATGGAGCAGTATTTCCAAGCTACACGTGTGCCAGATGATGAAAAAGTGGTGATCACACCAATGTACTTGACGGATGATGCAAAGGTGTGGTGGCGTACACGAGTTGCGGATGGGGAAAGTGCTGGACTGCCCAAGATTGAAACTTGGGAGATGCTGAAGAAGGAATTAAAATCCCAATTCCTTCCAACAAATTCATCGTGGATGGCACGAGATGGACTGCGTCGCTTGAAACAAAATGGCACGGTGAGGGAGTATGTCAAGGAATTTTTGTCCTTGATGCTGAATGTAAGTAATATGGCAGAAGAAGATAAGCTGCATTACTTTATGAGTGGTTGGAAGGGTTGGGCGTAATTGGAGTTGAGAAGGAAGAATGTGCAAAACCTCTCTACTGCCATTGCAGCGGCAGATGCGTTGGCGGACCTGAATATAAGTGATGAACCTACTGAAACTTCGCATTCAAAGTCTGACCAGAAAGACAAAGCAAAGGAATGGAAGAAGAACAGGAAGGGCCAAGCTTCTGAAAATGAGGTACTTGTCAAAATGTGAGACAAGAAATTCAAAATGGCAAGGAAAGGAGCGGCAAATCCAAAGGCTGCTTTACTTGTGGTGGACCGCACTTGAAGAAGGACTGTCCGGTGTAGGCTAGGGTAAATGCAATGCTAGCTGCGGAGAAACAGGAACAAGTGGCGGAGGCAAATGCCATAGTGGCAGATGTGAAGGTAGCACCCGTGGCGTTGTTTGTCAACAACCCCTTGGGGTAGATAAATTGAGTTGGCTCGACGAGGACGTCAATTTCAAAGGGTGTGGGTGGTTTGTTAGGACTTGACTCTTTGTCATCGGGCGTGGTATGGCTATGGCAAGGATTTGGTCGTGATGGCCTTGTCAATGGCCTAGGTGCGGGCAAAATGATCATGTGGGCGATGGATATGACATTGGCATTGAGAGCTGTTGTGGGCAAGTATTGGCCAAGGCCTTGGTACAGGCAAGGCGCGCTTGGTAAAGGCTTGATGAGGCAGCATGGGCAATGTTAGGGCGGCATGGCATAGCATGCGCGTCAAAGTCGAAGGCATGGCACTTTTGGGTTGTGGCAGCTATGTGCGGGCTAAGCTAAGGCAAAGTGGAAAGGCAGGATAATGGCAAAGGCTTTCAATAGCTAAGGCAAGGCTATGGGAAAGAAAATACAAGCAATGGTACGAGGGAAATGAAAGTTGACAATGGGCAAGGCAGAAAACTAGGCCAAGGCGGTGTGCGGGCGGCAACGACGCCGAGCATGTGCAGGCAAATCATGGCAACGGGTTGCGGGCAAGACATTGGCACAAAGCATTGTCAAAATGAGCTAAGGCATGGCACAAAGCATGCCTTAGGCAAAATTCAGCTGGCCAAGTGAAGATGTCACATGCCTTGAACATGGAAAGCAGTTTTGGCGATTACCTTGTAGTAACCTCTTTGTCCCATGATGTCCCATGCTCAGATTATGCTTGTATCCATTATCCATTTCGTTTATAGTGTGTCCTAAGTAGTTGGGGATGTCAACTACATGTTAGGAACAAGATTTAAGCTTAGCCTGACAAGTGGCAAATGTTGTAGACGACATATGTCAGGTGCTGCCAAGTTTAAGGGCTGCCTATATTCTATAAATAGGGCCTTTAACTTAGACAGAAGGAAGGTGGGTAATTTCATGAGAATTACAAGTGGGAAACAAGAGTGAAACTTGAGGGTTTCAAGTGTTTCAAAAGGGGCTAAGGGTGGGCATAGGGCAGGTCTTTGTGTTGGCCAAAGAACGACTTGTGTTCTTGCCAAAAGTGGGCTGTGAGCGGACGGTGTTCATAGCAAGTGAGGGCCCTTTGTATATTTTTTAGAATTAATGCAAAAGTTGGGAATTTTCCCGTAGTTGCTTTGTTTTTTTAAATTTCTAATTGTTGCCTAAATTTCGTCTAAGCCAAACTTGCTAAAAATTGGCTAAGTAAAAGGAAGGCTGAGTCAAGCGGGGGACTTGACTGCCGTGCGGGTGTGACTTTGGGTTGACCAAAAACGCCCCCGTGACAACTGGTATCAGAGCGGAGCAGATTAGTGGCAATGGCAAGACGATCAGTGGCAGAATTTGTGGGGTTATTTGAAAACATGGCTGGTGTTACAAATGCGGAATTGCGTCAAAGAATTGAGCAGTTGGAAGCACTGGTTAGGCAGGATCTTGAACTTGGTGGTGATTCTTCTGTTCTTGCTAGAATGGAACGTTTGGAGGCAGATTATGTGGCGAGACACGAGACAACGCTGGCAGATATGTCCTTGGTACGCCAAGAGAAAGAAGAACTATGCGAGGAAGTGGCTGAACTTCAAAGGGCATTGCAAAATTGTGCCCCTAGAAGTGATGAGCGCACTAAGTTGAGAATTCCGGATCCAAAGGCTTATGGTGGTGCAAGAAGTGCCAAAGAATTGGAAAATTTCTTGTGGGATTTGGAGCAGTATTTCCAAGTTTCACGTGTGTCGGATGATGAAAAAGTGGTGATCACACCAATGTACTTGACGGATGATGCAAAGGTATGGTGGCGTACACGAGTTGCAGATGGGGAAAGTGCTGGACTGCCCAAGATTGAAACCTGGGAGATGCTGAAGAAGGAATTAAAATCCCAATTCCTTCCAACAAATTCATCGTGGATGTCACGAAATGGACTGCGTCGCTTGAAACAAAGTGGCACGATGAGGTAGTATGTCAAGGAATTTTCGTCCTTGATCCTGAATGTAAGTAATATGGCAGAAGAAGATAAGATGCATTACTTCATGAGTGGTTTGAAGGGTTGGGCATAATTGGAGTTGAGAAGGCAGAATATGCAAAGCCTCTCTACTGCCATTGCAGCGGCAGATGCGTTGGCGGACCTGAATATAGGTGATGAACCTACTAAAACTTCACATTCAAAGTCTGACCGGAAAGACAAAACAAAGGAATGGAAGAAGAACAGGAAGGGCCAAGCTTCTGAAAATGAGGGACTTGTCAAAAATGTGAGACATAAAAATCATAATGGCAAGGAAAGGAGCGGCAAATTCAAAGGCTTCTTTACTTGTAGTGGACCGCACTTGAAGAAGGACTGTCTGGTGCAGGCTAGGGTAAATGCAATGCTAGCTGCGGAGAAACAGGAACAAGTGACGGAGGCAAATGCCATAGTGGCAGATGTGAAGGGAGCACCCGGGGCGTTGTTTGTCAACAACCCCTTGGGGTTGATAAATCTAGTTGGCTCGATGAGGACGTTGATTTCAAAGGGTGTGTGTGGTTTGTTAGGACCTGACTCTTTGTCATTGGGCATGGTATGGCTGTGGCAAGGATTTGGGCGTGATGGCCTTGTCAATGGCCTAGGTGCGAGTAAAACGATCATGCGGGCGACGAATATGATATTGGCATTGAGGGCTGTTGTGGGCAAATATTGGCCAAGGCCTTGGGATAGGCAAGACGCGCTTGGAAAAGGTTGATGAGGCAGCATGGGCAATGTAAGGGCGGCATGGCATGGCATGCGCGTCAAAATCGAAGGCATGGCACTTTTGGGTTGTGGCAGCTATGTGCGGGCTAAGCTAAGGCAAAGCGGAAAGGCAGCATAATGGCAAAGGCTTTCAATAGCTAAGGCAAGGCTATGGGAAAGACAATACAAGCAATGGCACGAGGGAAATACAGGTTGACAATGGGCAAGGCAGAAAACTAGGCCAAGGCGGTGTGCAGGCGGTAGCGGCGCCAGGCGTGTGCAGGAAAATCATGGCAGCGGGTTGCGGGCAAAACATTGGCAGAAAGCTATGTCAAAATGAGCTAAGGCATGGCACAAAGCATGCCTTGGGCGAAATTCAGCTGGCCAAGTGAAGATGTCACTTGCCTTGCACATGGAAAGCAGTTTTGGCGGTTACCTTGTAATAACCTCTTTGTCCCATGATGTCCCATGATCAGATTATGCTTGTATCCATTATCCATTTCGTGTATAGTGTGTCCTAAGTAGTTGGGGATGTCAACTATATGTTAGGAACAAGATTTAAGCTTAGCCTGACAAGTGACAAATGCTGTAGACGACATGTGTCATGTGCTGCCAAGTTTAAGGGCTGCCTATATTATATAAATAGGGCCTTTAACTTAGGCATAAGGAAGGTGGGTAGTTTCGTGAGAATTACAAGTGGGAAACAAGAGTGAAACGTGAGGGTTTCAAGTGTTTCAAAAGGGGCTAAGGGTGGGCATAGGGCAGGTCTTAGTGTTGGCGAAAGAACGACTTGTGTTCTTGCCAAAAATGGGCTATGAGCGGACGGTGTTCATAGCAAGTGAAGGTCCTTTGTATATTTTCAGAATTAATGCAAATGTTGGGAATTTTCCTGTTGTGTTTTTAAATTTCTGATTGTTGCCTAAATTTCGTCTAAGGAAGACTGAGTCAAATAGGGGACTTGATTGCCGCGCGGGTATAACTTTGGGCTGACCAAAAACGCCCCCGTGACACATTACACGATAGGGAGGAGACCATGAGATTTTGTAGAACAATTCCTTATATATTCTCCCTCCCTCTCTCATTTCTCACACAACAGTCATTCTTCCTCTTTTGCTAAGCTCTCTATCTTCTCTCAAATAGAGCAACACCATCCGCCTCTCTCAAATGGCAGCTCCTTTCTCTTCGTCTTCACTATCCCAACGACCGGCGATTATTTTGCCGTACACAAGGCGCCCCTTTTAATATCATTTTTAGGCGCCTAGATCTGTAGGAATGTGACCTCGACTCCCATTTTGAGGGACTGACGGAGGTCGCCGGTAAACCACCATGGCGACCACCCAGTTCCGCCGTCGCGACCAGTTGTTTTGCTCTGTTACTGTAACTCCGACGAGTTTTGCTGGCCGACGCGTCGACCACTGCCTCTTTCTCATTTCTGTTTGTCCACTGTAGGCCTAAAGATCCTATGGGTTTGCGACAAAATTGCCGTTATCTTCCAGAACTTGGCCCGATCTTTTTCAGAACTGGCCGAAAATGACGGTTTCCCCATGACTGTTTATCACTGTGTTATTACTGCTGGGAAACCATTTGGTGGACTTTAACAGTTGGTGATCCACAGATGCTACTTTGGATGCGTTCCATTTGTTGAGTAACCTGAAATGTGATGTATTGAACAAAGGCCGATGAGAATAATTTTTTGAGGCCACGACGTCCTGAATGAAGGTCCGAAATAATGAGGTTGTGATGATAAATATGTAATATATTATTAAAATGAGAGGATAAAGGCTTCTCCTTAAGCCAAGTGACATCATAAAAAAAAAGTCATATGGCATAATTAGTTAATAATTAGTTTTTAGTTAATAATTAGTTATTAGTTTTTATATTAACGAAAATAATAAAAAATAATTAACTACTACATATATATATATATATATATTATCTTCTTTATTTTAATTAATAAATATAGATATCTCATAGTTAGTTATAATAAAAATATCAAAAATATAAATATATAAAAAATAACTACACATTCAAATTGAGTGGGAGTAGTTTCAAGTTGGAGTGTTAAAATTATTAAAAAAAATAACTATAATAAAAAACGAAAAAAGAAAAGAAAACTACACATTCAAGTCGGTGAGTAGTTTCAAGTTGGAGTTTTAAAATAAAAAAATAAAATAAAAATTACCATTCCAAATTGGGGAGTAGTTTCAAGTTGAAGTTTATAATTGTTTTAAAATAAAAAATAAAAATAAAGCAATAAATAACTTTTGATTCAAATTGTGGAGTAATTTCTTTCTAATATTCTATATTCTATATTCTATATATCTTCTATATATTATTAAATGGAGAGAATAAAGCACTCTCCTTATGCCAAGTGGTAGCCTAGAAAAAAACCTCATGGAATAATTAGTTAATAACAAAGAAATTATCTATTGAAAATTAACAAAGAACTTAACTACCTAAATTAACTACTAAAACATGGGGGATAGTTGGTTTAGGTGAGTTAATTTCTTTATTTTATTTTTTAAAATATTTTTTTTATTTTTGAAAATAAAAAGTATAATTATTAATTAAAATTCAAACAATATTATTGATAAAAATAATATAAAATTTACAATAAAAATAAATATTTTATAAAGTAATAAAATGTATATCTTCTATTTTATTACAAAAAAATAGCAGACAAAAATATTAAACAAGTAATATGCTAATAATCTATCTATATATTATTAAAAGCCAAAGAAAAAGGCACCACATTAATACAAGTGGTAGGTTAGATAAAAGCCACATGATATAATTAGTTAATAACAAAAAAATTATTTGTTAAAAATTAACAAAGAAATTAATTACTCAAATATCTGTGAGGGTTGGGTATATCATATTGACAAATAAAATGATAATTTAAATTTATTAAAATAATACAGTCTAATAGTATCAAACAAGAATGATTATAATTTAATTTTTTCTTTTTAATATTAACCGCGCATCGCGCGGGTACGACTTCTAGTTGCAAAATAAAAGACGAGGACGCGATGAACCAATAAGATATTTGGAGGGCGACGTGGTTGGCCACTGTAGTCGCAACCAAGCGGTTCCCATTCTCATGTCCAGTAGCAAATCAAAACACATATCTAAGTGAGTTTTTGGCCAATATTTTTCTTTATCTTTGAGCGTAGGTCTATTTTGGTCACTCAAATATAACCTTGAGTATATTTAGTTCCTTTAGTATGTTAAGTGGAACATCTTTAGTCCCTTATCTTTGAGGGTAGGTTTATTTTGGTTCCTCAAATATAAACCTGAGCATATTTAGTTCCTTTAAGTATGCTAAGGTGGAGCACCTTTAGTCTTACTGCATAATGTATTCAAAACTAATTAACGGTGTTAACCAACTCTAATTTATGAAGTAAATCTTCAGCTCTGAAGTAAAACATTTTCTTTCATTTTATTAGATAATGTAAATTATCACTTTAATTTCTTATTTTTAGATAATTTCTTCTAAAATATTGACCTTGAAAATGTATAAAATTTGTGTATTATATATACATATTTTGTATGTTAATATACAAAAATTATACAAATTTTATATACCTTTTCGGCTACTAGATGTAAATAGTTTCTGGCATGGGCTAAAAGTGAGAATATAATCTGGTTATACATTTGCTTCAATAATATGCTTGGAAGGGATCTTGGAAGCTCTATTTTCTTCAAATTTTAACTTTCCTTTTTGGAAAATCAATCGAAATTTCTAAAAGTAAAAGTTTCAGTGTTAAAATCTTAAATTTAGCAGCTCTGTACTATTGGTGGATGTTGGTTTATAAAATATTTTTGATAAATAAATTAAAAAGACGGTGAGTGCCGAAACCAACTCAGTAATTCATCTTGGACATATTCTGTCAGTGAGACTAAAAGTGCTCCACTTTAACATACTTCACGGACTGAATATGCTCAGGGTTATATTTGAGGGACCAAAATAGAACTACCCTAAAAGATAAGGGACTAAAGGTGGTCCACTTTAGCATACTTAAGGGACAAAATATGTTTAGGATTATATTTGAAGGATCAAGATAGACTTACCCTCAAAGATAAGAGACAATATTGGTCGAAAAAATCTATCTAAGCCTCCTATACTACTTTTAAATTATTTTCAAAAAATAATTTTCAAACTTTTTCTAGAAACAATCTTTCAAAAATATTTTCACATAAAATCATTTTAAAATAAATTAGTTTATTTTTTACTTTATATTTTACTAATAATTTCATTTTTTTGTCCTGCGAGGTACTGTCATACGAAGGCTTTCGAAAGACATTTGGATAAAGATTGAAGACGAACCCCTCATCGAATCATGTCACGATCCAAATCTCCCTCCGTAATATATCGTGACGGCACCTAGTCTCTACGACTAGATAAGCCTAACATTTGCGGAATAATGAATATGAGAAGATAAATCTAGTAACTAACTGCAACAGAAAAGTAAATACTGATAGAAATGCCGCTCGACATGCACAATAATCAAGTCTCAATATACACAAAAACTCTCCCAAGACCCGGAACACCATAAGTCACAAGCTTCTAAGATTTGTCTAATCGTTCTACACATCAGTACTAGAAGAAGTAAAAGAGGAGCAACATATATATAAGAAGGGATAGAAGGGGACTCCGAGGTCTGCGGACATGAGCAGATGTACTGTGAAATCTCAGGAACAATAGTAACTATGCAACTAAAAGAGAGGCTGGTAGGAGGTACCTGGATCTGCACAAAAAAATATGTGCAAAAGAGTAGGATGAATACACCACAATAGTACCCAGTAAGTGTCAAGCCTAACCTCGATCGAGTAATGACGAGGTTAGGTCAGGACCCTACAGATATATATATATATATATATATATATATATATAAAGACTAAAATTTAACCAGAAGGAAATCACAGAAGGATAACAGTACAATACACCGAATAACAACATGGGATCTCCCGAGATACCGTTTCGTAGCCCTAAAAATAAATATACAAGGGGATCTATGATAACTAGGGATTTTTATACCTTTTATACTCCTTCTTGCTTATGTTTTGATTAGTAATTTGTACAAAATAGTCCCAAAAGTCTTACAAGTTATGCTTGATTGCAGGTTTGATCAATAAAGTGACAAGATATCAAAGATCAGCTCAAAATGAGTGAAACTTGCACAAGTACCAAGACAAGACAAAGCTCAGGCAAAACAAGGCCAGTGCGGCTGCACTACATTTTGTGCGGTCCTCACTGGGAGATTCAGAGAGGTTGATTTTCAGGCTAAGAGGCAGTGCGGCCATACTACCATTTTGTGCGGTCTGCACTGAGATCAACGCGGCCGCAGTCCATTTTTTACGGTCCGCAGTGAGGAGAATCAGAGAGTTAAAATTTCCTAGTGTCAAGCCAATGCGGTTCGCGGTCCATTTTGTACTGACCGCACTAGAAGCCTCTGCGGCCGCAGTCCATTCTCTGCAGTCTATGGTGCCCAAGTTCAGAGAGCAGTTTTGTCAAGCCCAAAGCCCTAGTGTGTACCGAAGTCCCTTTTGTGCGGTCCGCACTAACCCCACAGGGATATTTTTGTCCAAAATTATCAGCTTAGTATAAATAGCTTCTTTTCTATTTTTAGGTTAAGCAGATAGATTCAGTTAAGAGTTGCGCTCGTGGGTTCGATATTTTCAGCTATTTTGGGCATTTTATCTACATTTCATCATTGAATCTTTGTGTTTATCTTAGTAATTAATTAATATGAGTTTATCTTCATCTATTTTTTGTTTTTCTTTAATTATGAGTAACTAGACCTATAAGCTAGGGTTGCGGTTCAACCCTAGTATGGGTAATTGATGGATCTTGTATTTAGGGCTAAATTAACTATGGGTGTTTGTTATTTGGGCCAATTTTATAGTTAATTGTTGAATTAGTGGTTGCAAACACTAGTTTGTGTTGAGTTGGCTTGAGCTCTTCTTGAGAAAGAGAGCTTAAGTCTCCGAAATTGGCCCAACAAGGAATTTGGGCGTACTCAAGAGATTGATAGCCACAATTAAAGGGTGTAAAACCTCGAGAGAGTAATACCCGACTTGAACCTTAGTTGCTTGTGCAAATTTGCATACCCAATTGGTTTTGAGAAAGTCAATTCGGGCAAAATCACTTAAACCACCGAGAGGTGTAGAGTGGGTAAAGTCGTGCAACAGTTATATAATACTCCCCAAATATGTCAAACGTGCCTTAGACTCAAGTACCCGTCAATTGATCACCTAGGCGAAAGTTACTACCCTAGTACCTTTTTAACCTATTTGAACAACCCGTAGAATTATAACTCTTAGCTTAAATTAGTTTCATTTACCATTAGTAGTTTGTAGAAGTAAACAAAAATCCCAAAAATGATTAAAAGTGTAAATTGGAACACGTACGCAACTCTACACTATATAGATACTCGATTCCAAATTCTATCTCTCTGTGGATATCAATCCCGACCCTAAATCGGGTAAAAGATGCTCCGACCCTCTCTCGTTACTTAATTAGTAGTACGGAGTAGGTCGTGATCACTTTTTGGCATCGTTGCCAGGGAGCTATTGGTTTTGGCTATCTATTTAGTTAGTTTTGTGTATTGTTCTTTTTTCCTTCTTAGTTACTAAATGTGTGTGTCAATACTTCTGGTACAAAATGGATTTAAATGCTAATGACCCTCTTGGAAACGTGATTACGGGGGAGGAGGTTGATATTGGAGAGGATGAGGTGCCTTTTGTACCTAGTGGACCACGAAGAGACCGCCAGGCCAATGTTTATGAAAATATTCTAGACCCTCCCCTGCCACCTCCAAGAGTGGTTCATCGTGTGCTCCAAAACCAAGGCTATACAAGTGCAATTTTTCCAACCCGAATCCGGGCGGGCAATTTTCAAATTACTAATGTAATGCTGACATTGTTGGATCAGCGTGGGTACTTCACGGACGCTGCCACTCAAAATGCTTACAAATATCTCAAGGGGTTCGTGGATACCTGTTGAGGGAGCAAGAAAACCAATGTATTCGAAGATGCACTCGGTTGAGACTCTTCCCATTCTCACTTAGAGGAAAGGCTCTAGATTGGCTTGAGCGACTTCCCAGCCATTCCATCACTACTTAGGATGAGTTGGCGGACAAGTTCATAGCAAAGTTCTTTTCACCGGGACATATTGCAGCATTGCAGGATGAGATCTTGGCTTTCAAGCTGGAACCCACCGAATCTTTGCATGAGATTTGGGAGAGATATAGAACTATGGTAAAGGAATGCCTCAACAATGACATGACGGATAATATGTTGCAACAGACTTTCTACCAGGGCATCAATACTACAAATCAATGCATAGTCAATCAACTCGCTGTGGGTAATTTTATGAAGTTGACTTATGATGAAGCTTGTGCTATTCTTGATGAGATGGCGGATACATCCTCCGCATGGAAAAGTAGAGCCAATGTGCCCCAAGGTGACCCCACAGTCACTCATTTGCATAAATAATTACATGACCATGGGCAAGCGATAGCAGAATTGACAACTACTATGAACCAACTAGAAAAGGCACAGTTGCAACAAGTCCAAATTCCTCGCCAAGTGAATGCCATGGAGGGTGTTAACATTCTAGTGAACCAAAGAAGGAAAAGAGGTCAACACAACCAAGGAAATTCGGATCAATTTGACAATGATGGTAGTAGATTTCAAGATAATGTCTATGATGGGCAAAATGAAGAGGTACAATATGTGACAATTATCAAGGCCAAAGAGGCAATTCTTCTAACCAACAACAACAATGGAGGTCCCAAGGTAATTGGGGCAATCAACAACAAGGTAATAACAATTGGAACAATCACCAATAAGGGAACAACAATCGGGGAAACAATAGTCAAAATTTGAATTGGGGAAATCAAAACAACAACCAGAGCAATCAAGGAAACTGGGGGAACAACAACAACTAGGGTGGATGGAACAACAATCAGGAAAATCAGGGGCAAGGTTTTCAAAGGCCCCCAAATGTACCAACAACCGAGCAATCCACCACCTTTTCCTTCCCAAGGTCCTAGTTCTTCTAGAAATGATATGGGTAGAATTGAAATGATGTTCGAACAAATGATGAAGAAGAATGCAGATTCAGATGCTCAATTGTCTTCTCACAATACGTCCATTAGAACTTTGGAGGTGCCACTAGGTCAAATCTCTCAATCCTTGAATACACGCCCTAAGGGTGCTCTACCAAGTGATACGATAGTGAACCGGAAGGGTGGAAACAAGCATGTTATGGCGATGACCACTAGGAGTGGATGAGGCGGTGATGTGAATGCCTCTAAACAAAAGCAAGTTTTGGGTGATGAAGTTGAGTTGCAAGAATGAAGTTCCTTTGGTGGTAGAGAATGTGGTTGATGAAAATGTGAATGAAGATGTGAGGATTGATATTCAAGATGCCGAGGTGGAAACGAAAAATGACGTGAACCCGTCCCTTCAATGTGCCTTTGGTGGAGATTTTGGAGCAAATGCCTGGCTACGCCAAATTCATGAAAGATTTGGTGACCAAGAAAAGATCCATGGACTGTGAAACTATCAAGATGACCCACCAAGTTAGTGTTATATTACATTCAATGGCTCCAAAGTTGGAGGATCCTAGTGCTTTCACCATCCCTTGCACTATTGGTAGTGCGGACTTTGCTAAAGCATTATGTGACTTAGGGTCAAGTATCAACTTGATGCCCTACTCAGTTTTCAAGAATTTGGGTATTGGGCCACCAAGGACAACTTCCATGAGATCGTAAATGGTGGATAGATCAATGAAGCGACATTTGGGTATTGTTAATGATGTGCTTGTTCAGGTGGAAAAATTTATCTTGCCAGCTGATTTTGTGATATTAGATTGCGAGGTAGACTATGAAGTCCCGATTATATTGGGGAGACCTTTCCTTACTACGGGGAAGACTCTAGTTGATGTGGAAGCAGGGGAACTCACTTTTTGGGTGATTGATGAAAAAGTAGTCTTTCACGTGTGCAAGTCAATGAAACAGCCCAATTATACCGAAGTGTGTTCATTTGTGGATCTAGTCACGGCTTTGATAATTGATGATACAAGTGCAATGATTAATGTGGAAGACCCTCTTGAGGCTGTGTTGTTAAGTCTTGATGTCAATGATGATGAGGGCCGAGTGGAGTGCATGAATGCTTTGCATGGAATGGGCTCTTATTCTTATGATCCTAGGAAGCTATCCTTGGAACTTAAAAATAGAGAGACTCCTCCAACGAAGCCTTTAATTCAGGAACCTCCGATGTTGGAGTTAAATCCATTGCCTCCATACCTCAGGTTTGAATTCTTAGGCCCTAGTTCAACTTTACAAGTTATTCTTTCCTCTTGTCTTACTAACATGCAGGTAGATGCCACTTTGGCGGTGCTCAAAAAGCGAAAGAAGGAAATTGGATGGACTTTGGCCGACATTTGGGGAATTGGAAGTAATTCTGTATGCACAAGATTATTTTGGAGAATGATGCAAGACCCTCCTTGGAACATTAAAGGAGATTGAATGAAGCAATGCAAGAAGTGGTGAAGAAAGAAGTGATAAAGTGGTTAGATACCGGGGTTGTGTACCTTATTTCTTATAGCTTGTGGACTTCTCTCGTGCAGTGTGTGCCGGAGAAGGGTGGTATGACTGTGGTGACAAATGATAACGATGAACTAATTCCCACTCGGATAGTTACCAGATGGAGGGTATGCATGGACTACCGGGAGCTGAACAAGGTGACCCGCAATGATCACTTCTCATTGCTATTCCTTAACCAAATGCTTGATCGCCTTGCGAGGCGTGCCTTTTATTATTTTTTGGATGGATATTCGGGATATAACCAAATCTTAATCGCTCCGAAGGATTAGGAGAATACCACCTTTACTTGTCCATATGGCACCTTTGCATTCTCTCGGATGCCGTTTGGGTTATGTAACGCCCCGGCGACAATCCAGCAATGCATGATGACTATTTTCACTGATATGGTGGAAGATATCTTGGAGGTCTTCATCGACGATTTTAGTATGGTTAGTGATTCATTTGAAGAGTGTTTGGGAAATCTGGATAGAGTTTTGGACCGTTGTGAAGACAAAAATCTTGTACTCAGTTGGAAAAAATGCCACTTCATAGTTGAGGAGGGCACAGTGTTGGGTCATGAAATTTCAAAGCATGGGATTGAAGTTGAAAAAGACAAGATAGTGATTTCAAGGCTTCCTCCCCTACTTCTGTCAAGGGGGTGAGGAGTTTTATTGGGCACGCAGGGTTTTATCGGAGGTTTATAAAATATTTCTCAAATGTTGTAAACCCCTTGTGTAAGCTACTAGAAAAGGATGCCAAGTTTGTGTTCGATGAGGGATGTATGCAAGCATTTGAACTTCTCAAGCTTAAGTTGACCACTCCCGAATTGGAGCTAGACTTTCGAGCTCATGTACAACGTGAGTGACGTTGCGATTGGGGCAGTTTTGGGTCAAAAAGTTAACATAATGTTTCATCCGGTGTACTACACAAGAAAGACCATGAATGAGGCTCAAAGGAACTACACAGTTACCTAGAAAGAGTTGTTGGCCGTAGTGTTTGAAATGGAAAAGTTTTGGCCGTATCTTATGGGGGCTGGGGTCATAGAGCACACCGATCATGCAACCCTTAGGTACTTGATGACAAAGAAAGACTCCAAGGCAAGGTTGATGTGATGGGTATTATTACTTCAAGAGTTTGATTTAGAAATTGTGGACCGGAAGGGTAGTAAAAACCAAGTGGCAGACCACTTGTCCCGCTTGGAGCAGGAAGGAAGGCCATGTGATGGCCTAGAGATCAATGATGCATTTCCCGATGAGCAACTATTTTCTGTGTCAATGAGTGATATGCCATGGTTTGCAGATGTTGCTAATTACCTTGTGACTGGCATTGTCCCGTGTGATCGCTCTTCTAACCAAAGGAAGAAGCTCAAATGGGATAGTTTGGATTTCTATTGGGATGGGCCGTATTTGTTCAAGATTTGCACGGATGGTGTGATCCGAAGGTGTGTCCCGGAGGAAGAGCAATTGAGTATCTTGAAGGCTTGTCATTCCTCTCCATATGGTGGCCATCATGGTGGGTCGAAGACTGCTTCCAAAGTCCTTAGTTGTGGATTCTATTGTCCAACTTTGTACAAAGATGCAAGTGATCTTGTGAAGAAGTGTGACGAGTGTCAAAGAGCGGGTGGAATTTTGAAGAAAGATGAGATGCCTCTCAATACCATCCTTGAGGTTGATATTTTTGATGTATGGGGCATTGATTTTATGGGCCCGTTTGTTAGCTCGTGTGGTAACACATACATTCTTGCGGTGGTGGACTATGTTTCAAAATGGTTTGAAGCCGTGGCTTTGCCCAAAAATGCGGCCCGGAGTGTTGTTGCATTTCTCAAGAAGAGCATTTTTACAAGGTGGCACTCCTCGTGCAATCATAAGTGATGGGGGGTCTCATTTTTGCAATAGAGCTTTTGACACTTTGCTTTCAAAGTATTGTGTCAATCACAAGGTTTCTACTCCCTATCATTCTCAAGAAAGTGGACAAGTTGAAGTCTCCAACAGGGAAATCAAAAGCATATTTTCAAAGATGGTCAATGCAAATAGGACCGATTGGTCAAAGAAGTTGGATGACGCTCTACGGGCTTATAAGACTGCTTACAAGACTCCGATTGGTATGTCTCCGTATTAGTTGGTGTTTGGGAAAGCTTGCCATCTACCAGTTGAGTTAGACAACAAGGCCATGTGGGCCTTGAGAAAGTTGAACCTTGAGTGGGATGTAGCTGCTAATCTTCGGGTGGAGCAACTCAATGAACTCGACGAATTTATATTCCATGCCTACTCCAGTTCGTCCCTTTATAAGGATAAAATGAAATACCTTCACGACAAGTATACTCGGGGCAAAGAGTTGAAGGTGGGGGATTTGGTGATCTTATTCAACTCTCGGCTACGGTTGTTCCCGAGAAAGCTCAAATCAAAATGGAGCAGACCGTTTGAAGTAGTATGTGTGATCCCGTTTGGTTCTATTGATTTAAAGAACAAGAATGGTGAAGTTTTTAGAGTGAATGGGCACCAGGTCAAGTATTATCTTGGAAAGTTTGATGACAACCACGTGGTGGCACTCCTTCATTTCAAATGATGTGATGGTAACCTGCGTCGTGCCGCGACGTTAAATTAGGCGCTTCTTGGGAGGCAACCCATGTGTTTTTCTTCTTGTTTTTATTTGATTTTCATTGTAGTGTAGGATTGATTTTGAGCTAACTGGTTGTGAGATATTACAGGATTGTGTTGATAGTGGAAAAATTTGTTCAGGTCTCTGAAGTTTCCAGTGCGTCCTCACTACATTCTGTACGGCCCACACTAGTGAGGTGAAATATAGCCCTCTCTGAAGTTTGCCACCGCGTCCGCACTACATTTTGTGCGATCCGCGGTGGACCATTGCGGCCGCAGTCCATTTTGTGCGGACCACAGTGTGTTACCTCCTCAAGCTTGAATATTATTGTGTAGTGCGGACCGCGGTCCATTTTGTGCGGTCTGCACTGGTTGGTGAGAATGGGCCCCAGGTCCTTTCCTATAAATAGGGCCTTAGGCACTCCTTTTACCCTTTTCGAACCCTGAGTTTTAAAATAATACAAAGCACTGTTCATCACTCAATTTGCTCATAATTAATTTCTTGGACTTGTCACTCTTCATTTCATCTCACATGTGGTACCATTACTTGCCTTTTAATTGTTCAAATTTTGTTAATTTCTTTAATTTTTGTTTTTTCTTTCTTCTCTCTCTATGCTTCCCGTATTTTTCTTCAATTGATTAGGTTAGGGTTGTTAATTTTTTGATTAAAATAGACATAGGTAGTTAAAATCAACGGGTAATCATGTATGGAAACTACTTAGGTGAAAAATTGGACCCCAAATCAAAATGTAGGGGTGTACAAGCCAAACCATCAAGTAAAACCGAACCGACGAATCAAGTCAAACTGAAGAAAAAACTCGACTCACGGTTTGGTTTGGTTGGTTTGGTGTTGGAAACTAAAAAACCGATTACTCTTGGATTGGTTTGTTATTAACAAAAAATAAGTCAAACCGAATCTAAACCAAGCCGATATTATATATAAATAGATTTTAAAAACTTTATACATAAAAAATAATCATTAAAATCTAATTTATAAGTATTTTCTAAATTATTTTATAGGTTTCAATATCTTGAGATATTACTTATTTATGGGCTTGTAAATTCACTATCCACCACGTAGATTCTATATATGTAATCCAAATATGAAGCCCAAACTAAACCCAACAAGACAAAAGACAACAAAACCCAAGTTCTCTGTGCTTATGCACTAAATTGCATATTCAGCAGTTGGTTGTCATCTTGCTCACATAATTGGTGATTATTTTAGTATTGAGGTTTATCAAGTTTACACTTTACAGTGCTTTGCTTTGTCACATATTTGTTGTCATTTTCTATTATGGAAGATCTTGCAATTATGATTCATAGGAACAATTGCTATTCCTCATAGATTATTTAGAAAAATAGTAATGATGCGGATAATGGTGACCATTTGATCTCTTTTTCAAGCACAATATATAAATAAAAAGAAAAACCAAAACTAAACCAAAAAATCGAGGAAACCGAAAAAACTGACTAAAATCGAAACTGAAACCGAAACCGAAAAAACCAAGTTTATGTTGGTTTGATTTGATCATGAATTTAGTAAACCGACATAGTTAGTTTGATTTTGGTTTAATAAAAAACCAAACCAAACCGCCTCATGTACACTCCTATCAAAATGTGTGAAAGCCTAAGTTAGTGCCACAGCAGGGCACCTTGTGCGGATCGCGGTCATTTTTGTGCGGTCCGCAGTACATTTTTGTGCCGACCGCATTGATGAAATTATGAATGTTGAACCTCAGGCACTGCGGCCGCAGTACATTTTGTGCGGAATGTAGTGGCCCCAGTGCGGCCAGACTACATTTTGTGCAGTACGCACAGCCTAGATACAGAGAGTGGGTAGTTTGAACCCTACCTCTTTGCGGACAACGGTTAATTTTGTGCGGTCCGCACTGTGTGACTTCTACAACTTGTCTACAATTTTTCTTTCCTGCTTTTGCAACTATGTTCTTAACTGGTGCAACTGATACTAACATGTTCATTTGGATTGTGTTTGTAGACAATGGTGAGACAACGATGAGGTAAAGGATTCAAACAACCGGGCAAAGGAGAATCCTCCGGGGGGGGGGGGAATAGAAAATGATAAAACTCACATCTCAAGTCCGGGAAAGTATTAAAAAGACAAGAAAGATGATGAAGCCTGCTGATAAAGCCATTGGCATGTTGGGGAGTGAGTACGAGCCCTCCTTGGAGATATCTTTAGACTTTGTACCAACACATATCCCTGATTGGCCGGAAAGGAATAGGCTAAGAGACACACCTCCAGCATTCTCCACCACCCAAGCATCAGTGAACATGTCTTCTGGGTCGTCTGAGGGCTCAGGTGAAGGTAGTGGGGAATATTCTACCTCCCCCACAACTTCATTATCTGGAGAGGGTGTTGTAGGTGATAAGGAGGAAGTAGGGGGAGAAGAAGTAGGAGAAGGAGGTGAACCACAGGTGGGGGGTCTTGCTAGAACTCGGAAGCCGGAGGTGTGACAAGACCGATTCGTCAGTGAAGTAGCATTCCATAAATTCAAGGAATGGTGGCCGGTGAGGAAGTTGATCCCGGAAAGGAGTTTCGTAAATAGGGCCTTGCTACCTCACAACCCCAATGTGAGGAGGCAGTTTAGGGAGATCATTGGCTGGGAGCACTTTCTGGATGACTATGTAGATGCGAATGAGCACTTGGTCAAAGAATTCTACACCAACGTTGCCCACATAAAAAAGGGTACAAAGGTGACCAAGGTGTGGAACTTGAAGGTATTGTTTGATGGGAAGTCGATCAACCATTACCTTGGCTTTGATGAGGAGGATGAGTCCCTATACATGGCAAAGATAGAACTGGGTGAGGAGGTCCATCCATGGTTGGCACAATACCTGGCAATCCCGGGTACCACCCTCTACTGGTTGACTGCGGGCATCAAGATTTTGAGGTGTAATTTGAACTTTGAGGCAAAGGGATGGGAGACATTTGTATGTAGCAGGTTGGACCCCATAACTCATGACAACACCCTACCTTCACCAGGCAGTTTTGGTGGCTTCGATCATGGCGGGGTACCCAATCAATGTGGGAAATATGATGTCAAGAATAATTTTAATTTTGGGTGCTGAGCATGATAGAAACTACCCGTTCCCCAGTTTTCTCACTATGTACTTCCAGGATCTGAAAGTGGAAAAGAGGCCCTTCGACATCAAGGTAAAAGCGAAGACCCCATTTTCTTGGTACAACATGTAAGGGGATGATAATCCCAAGAGCAAGAACTTCAAGAGTACAGTTACTGCTCCAACTGGCCAGTCTAAAGAGCCAGTTGTGGTAGTGACTCCTGCTGACCCTGCCTCTTATTTTGCTGCCATCCCTCCTGGTCCATCCACCTCAGCATACCCGGAGATTCCATCTTCCCGTGCACATCCAATAACTGCCTACTGACTAAGCCAAGCTCTTACCAGTATCAACAACTGGATGTACACGGCGGTATCCAAGTTGTCTATCGTGACTACCACAATAGAGGCTCAGTCGGCTCCTTCACCTCCACAGGTTCCCTAGTCGACAGAGGATGATCTCAAGGAGATACTAGACAACCAAAAAAAAATCCCTGACAATCAGAAGGTGCTTACTGATGTAGTTGATTCACATGGCAAGGCTCTCAAGGAGCTTGCTAGGGAGCACATGAAGCTGAGCAAGACACGGGCCTCCAAGGAGTTTGTGAAGGAGCTGAGAGATGATATTGACAGACTGAAAGTAGATCAGCTGCCTTTAGATTTACTGCTCCAGGACCCAGTACCAGCAGCTGATCCCCAACCGGAGCACTCTCAGAGGCCTCCCAAGAGAAGGAGGATGATTCCTAGAGCAGATGATGCACTCATCTAGTTGGTAGACCCATCGGAGGCCTCCTCCAGTCAGCCACATGATGCAACTCAAGAGCCTGTCTAGGTCCAGGCCCAGGTCCTAACAGCGGAGCAGCAACCTACAGGGAACCAGTCTGAGGTTCCCGAGCACAATGAGGACCCTGGGACCACTCAGGAGCCCATGCAAACTGACATGCCATAAGGAGTCTCTATATCCTTTTTCCCGTTCTCTTTTTGGTGCTTTATTTTGTTTAGTTGGCATTGGGGACAATGCCAGCTTTCATTTGAGGGGGTAGACACTATTGTTTATTTCATGGATTTATGCGGATGACTGTATATATTTTTGATACTTTTTATGCTTTCTCTATTTTTCATCTTTGGTCTGTATATATTTTTAACATTTCGCTACATTTCTCGCACTTTTACTTTACTTTGGTCTGTATATAAAGTTATGTTACATTATAGATATTCATCCCATTTATTGTATATTCAAATCCCCTCTTGTATATATTTATTCTACTTTCCGCAAATTTTTCGTTCTTAGCTTCTTATTTGTGATTTGTAGCTTCTTGTTTTGAAAGTTTGCAATAAGCCTTTGGTTTTCTTAATGCCACGGTTCTTTCCAAAGGTGGAGTTTTGTGTGAACCGGGTGGCTCTTCCCATTAATGGATGGCGTGACAACCTTCTTAAGGGTTTGAGTCCATTTTTTCTTTTTGTTTTAATAGTTAGTAGTTAAGGGTGCCTCAAGCAAAGATTCACTTGGGCCTAGCACATTTGCCTTTGATCTTCTGGCCAAAAATAATTTATTGTGTTTAGGATGGTCAAAGTAGTGACCTTGAGACTCTTGTGTTGACCGATAATCATCAAGTGGTTTTTCGGGACCATTGTGAGCTTAAATCTTATTTAAGGTCATTGTGGGCCCCCAACTCTGTGTCTTTAGCGATCCCATAGCTTGTGTGGTGAGTAATCGTAATGCAAGTCCAAGTCCCGAGCCATTGGTCTAGAACTTGCCCTGAATGTTTGTTAAGGCAAAATCCTAAGTGAATTTTGACTTGAGACATGAATATATGCTCTCTTTGTTCCAAATGATAGTTTGAACACATCCACAACCTACCAATGATAAGATCCCTAGTCAACCTTTTTGAGCCTTAGACCTTTTTATTTCAAAAACCATGATACAATCCTTTACGCGTTCTAAAAGATACCCTCTCTTGGCACCCGATCATTCCTTTAACACATGGAAAAAATATAAGTTTAGGGGGAGAGACGAGGATAGCAACAAAGTGGTAAAAAGGCACAAAATTAAATTAAAGGAAAAGCAATGAAAAAGAAAGAAAAGCAAAAATACAAAAAGAATGTTCAGTATGAAAGAGAATTAAAAGGGATGCAATAAAAGCAAAGAATGAAAGGCGTGGAAAGTTGAAAAAGGAGAAAAGGCTTGAAATATACAATAAAGAGTGACAATGTGTCTCTCTAACCCCTTAGAAAGAAGTTAAATGACTCAAAGAGTCAAGTGAATGTGTGCCAAATGAAACAAAAAGGTGCTTAAGGGAGACAGAACCTACTTAGACCAAACATTTCCTACCCTGAACCAAAAGCCTTCACAATGTCTTCGTAAAAGCCTTATATCATCTTGAATTGAATGAAGCTTACATTAGTGGATACTCACATAAGGGGCAAGCATATGTTACTTAAAGCCGGTCTTCTGACTTTTCTTTTTGAGAGATGAGTGAATTCCCACTAACCTCGTAATGAGTGCCATTATTCTAAAGGTGAGGTTTGCTTAGGAAAGATGAGGATGTGTGAGTTTGGGTTCCACAATGACCAAAGTAATAGAAAAGAGTTCTTTGGTGCGTTGAGTCAATCCTTGATTCTCTTGTGTCACACTTAATCCATGGTGTTTCAAAGAGTAAAAGTTGTTAATGATTCATTTGTATTGAGGGCAAGTGTTATTCACAATTGATGCTAGATGAGGTCACTTTAGGGCAGCTGAAATTTTCTTGGACATTCTCATAAGGGGTGGGTCTTATTTTGTTTGCTTGAGGACAAGCAAAATCTTAAGTTTGGGGGAGTTGATAACTAGGGATTTTGATACCTTTTATACTCCTTCTTGCTTATGTTTTGATTAGTAATTTGTACAAAATAGTCCCAAAAGGCTCACAAGTTGTGCTTGATTGCAGGTTTGATCAACAAAGTGACAAGATGTCAAAGATCATCTCAAAAGGAGTGAAACTTGCACATGTACCAAGACAAGACAAAGCTCAGGAAAAACAAGGCCAGTGCGGCCGCACTGCATTTAGTGGGGTCCGTACTGGGAGATTCAGAGAGGTTGATTTTCAGGCCAAGAGGCAGTGCGACCGCACTACCATTTTGTGCGGTCCGCACCGAGATCAACGTGGCTGCAGTCCATTCTCTGTGGTCCGCAGTGAGGAGAATTAGAGAGTTGAAATTTCCCAGTGTCAAGCCAATATGGTCCGCAGATCATTTTGTCGGAACTAGAAACTTCCGCGGCTGCAGTCCATTCTCTGCGGTCTGCGGTGCCCAAGTTTAGAGAGTAGTTTTATTAAGACCAAAGCTCTAGTGCGGACCACATTCCATTTTGTGCGGTCTGCACGAACACCCCAGAGGTATTTTTGTCTAGAATTATCAGCTCAGTATAAATAGCTTCTTTTCCATTTTTAGATTAAGCAGATAGATTCAGTTAAGAGCTGCGCTCGTGGGTTTGATATTTTCAGCTATTTTGGGCATTTTATCTACATTTTATCATTGAATCTTTGTGTTTATCTTAGTAATTAATTAATATGAATTTATCTTCATCTATTTCTTGTTTTTCTTTAATTATGAGTAGCTAGACCCATAAGGTAGGGTTGTGGCTAAACCCTAGTGCGGGTAATTGATGGGTCTTGTATTTTAGGGCTAAATTCACTATGGGTGTTTGTTATTTGGGCCAATTTCATGGTTAATTGCTGAATTAGTGGTTGCAAACACTAGTTTGTGTTGACTTGACTTGAGCTCTTCTTGAGAAAGAAAGCTTAAGTCTCCGAAATTGGTCCAACAAGGAATTGGGGTGTACTCAAGAGATTGATAGCCCTAATAAAGGGTAAAACCTCGAGAGAGTAATACCCGACTTGAACCCTAGTTGCTTGTGCAAATTTGCATACCCAATTGATCTTGAAAAAGTCAATTCGGGCAAAATCACTCAAACCACCGAGAGGTGTAGAGTGGGTAAAGTCGTGCAATGGTTATATCATACTCCCTAAATATGTCAAATGTGCCTTAGACACAAGTACCCATCAATTGACCACCTAGGCAAAAGTTACTACCCTAGTGCCTTTTTGAACTATTTGAATAACCCGTAGCATTATAACTCTTAGCTTAATTTAGTTTCATTTAGCATTAGTAGTTTGATAATGGTAGAAGTAAACAAAAATCCTAAAAATGATTAGAAGTGTAAATTGGAACATATACATAACTCTACACTAGATTGATACTCGATTCCAAATTCTAGCTCTCTATGGATATCGATCCCGATCCTTAATCGGGTAAAAGCTACTCCGACCCTCTCCCGCTACTTAATTAGTAGTACGGAGTAGGCCGCGATCAATATCCCGGGATACCGTCCTGTAGTCCCAAAGTAAATATGCAGGGGGATCTCCTGGGATACCATCCCGTAGTTCCAAAGTAAATATGTAGGGGGATCTCCCGGAATACCGTTCCGTAGTCCCAAAATAAATATGCAGGGGGGTCTCCCGGAATACCGTTCTGTAATCGCAAAAGAAATCGTAGCTCAAACAATGGAAAAAAAATTACATCAAGAAAATCCTACAGTTTAGGCTAAGTACAAGTCAAGGAAAATAGGTAAATCACTAAGCATGCTGCACAAAGATCAGGTAAGCATTTAAGGCATGTAGACATGATGTCCTAGGCTAAAAAGAATAACTACACATGCTGGTATAACTCAAATAAGAAGAAATAGGTTGTTACTTAGTAAAAATCAAATTTCACAACAAATAGCTCGTGTACGCATTCGTTACCTCGCTTACACAGTGCTCGCATATCAAATAGTACCAAATCCTAAGGGGAGGAGGGTTCCCCCCCACAAGGTTAGGTAAGCCACTTACCTCGAACCAAGCTCAATCAATCAGAGCAATGCCTTTTCCACGAATAGACTAATCTAATTAATGAAAGACTTTATAAGAAATTTGAAAATCGTCTTAAAAAGTCTCCCCGGGCCCACATATCATAATCGGGTAAAAGTCACAAAATATGAACACTCATTCACCCATGAGTCCAACCACACAAGAATTACTCGAATCCGATATCAAATTGCCTTTCAAAACTCAAAATTCAGTTGAAGAGCTTCTCCTATTTTCCCCCGAATTGCTCAACCAAATTCCATAATTAAATGATGAAATCAACCATAAATTAGTGGAATATAATAAAGGAGATAAAAATCGTTACCCAAAAGATTTCTCTAAACTCCCTCAAATAATCGCCCAATCCGAGCTCTTAAAGTCCCAAAATTGAAAATGGGATAAAACCCTCAAAATCCTCTTTTTCTGCCCAGCGATCTCACACTTGCGGGCTTCCAATCGCACCTGCTATGCCGCACCTGGGAAAATTCTATCGCAGGTGTGTTCTTGACTTAAGTACTTGGGTACGCATCAGTGAGAGGAAGGCCGCACCTGCGGATGCGCTCCTGTGACCAAGGAGCTGCACCTGCGACCACATCGTTCCTGCGAACATTCCCTCTGCAGAAGCGAAGCCGCTTCTGTGTAAATCCTTCCGCACATGCAAACCCAGCCTAGGCTACCCAAATCTGCTTCTGCGCTAGACCTTCCGCATGTGCGATCCCGTACCTACGCTCCTCCCAACGCAGGTGCGCAAAGACCAACAACCAGAAAACTTCAGCAATTGCATAAGTCAAAATCTCAATCCGTTAAGCATCTGAAACAAACCCGAGACCCCCGAGACCTTAATCAAACATACCAACAAGTCCTAAAATACAATACGAACTTAGTCAAACCCTCATAACACGTCAAACAATAACAAAAACACAAACCACCCTTTAATCCAAACTTAATGAACTTGAAACATCAAATTTCTACAATCGATACCGAAACCTATCAAACCACATCCGATTGACCTCAAAGTTTGCACACAAGTCATAAATGACACTACAAACCTACTCTAACTTCTGGAAATCCAATCAAACCCCGATATTAAAAAGTCCAATACCGGTCAAAATCTCCAAAAAATTGATTTTCGCCATTTCAAGCCTAAATCAGCTACAGACCTCCAAAACACAACCTGAAGTCGTCTTCACACAATTCTGACTATGGTCAAAATCCTAAGACTTAAACTTCCGTTTTAGGGATTAAGCATCCCAAAACACTTCGAAACCAAAAACAAAACTATTCGAAAAGTCACATAAGCAGAAAAAGATATAGGGGAAACAGTAAATAAAGAATCATGGCTATTACTCTCAAAACGACCGACTGGTTCATTACATCCCTGTTTTGTACTTCCCGTTCTCGGATGTACCCAAAGTGTAAAGTATATAAAGTAGTAGATCGATGTCGTATTTTCTTGGTTTCTTTAATATTTATCTATTTACCGAATACTTAGGTTGAAATGAATTTAGTTAATAATCCGGTTTAACTTATAATGTTGTGCATTAGGTGATTTATGAGATTTGTATGTACACTTATTGTGTCAAACATATCTTTAACTTGGTTGATTAATTAGGATTGACATACACATAATCAATTAGGTTGGTTGTGAATTCGAAATAAAAACATGTCATCCTCTTCTCGTAAAAATAAAAACAAAATACTTTTATTGTGTTTTCTTAAAGATATACTAGCATGCTGTCCGAGCTTCTCTATACGTAGATTATTCCTTAATTAAAACACTTTGGGGTATATACAGTTCGCAAAAAAAAGTATCTTTTTCTGCTTATGTGACATGCTGGGAGGTTTTGTTTTTGGTTTCAGAGTGTTTTGGGATACTTAGTCCCTAAAACGGAAGCTTAAGTCTTAGGATTATTACCGTAGTTGGAACTGTGTGAACACGACTCTGGAATGGAGTTTCATCGGTTCCGTTAATTCTGTTGGGTGATTTTAGGCTTAGGGGCACGTACAGATTGTGTTTTGTATGTCTTTAGTTGCTTTAGGCTTGAAATGGTAAAAGTCGAATTTTTAGAGACTTGACCGGTAGTGTAGTTTTTAATATCGGGGTCGAATTGCAATTCTAAAAGTTGGAGTAGGGCCGTAAAGTTGAATATGACCTGTGTGAAAAATTTAAGGTCAATCGGACGTGGTTTGATAGGTTTCGGCATCGGTTGTAGAAATTTGAAGTTTCAAGTTCATTAAGTTTGAATTGGAGGTTGATTCATGTTTTATCGTTGTTTGAGGTGATTTGAGGGATCTACTAAGTTCGTATGGTGTTTTAAGATTTGTTGGTATGTTTGCTGAGGTCGGGGGGAGGGGGGCTCGAGTGTGTTTAAGATGCTCAACTGATCATTTTTGGACTTGGAAAAATTGTAGAAAATCTGGTATTTATGTTGCAGGCATTTCTTCATCGAGTTCGCGAGAGAGGTCTTGTGTTCGCGTAAGGCATCTGGGAGGCCAACTAAAGTTTTTCTTCACATCCGCGAAGATTGGGCCACGTTCGCGAAGGTTTAATGATCAGTGCATCGTGAACGCATGAGGGGAATCACATTCGCATAACGGAATGGAGCAGCTGGGACCCCAAGGGGTTTTGTTCTACGCGTTCACAAAGTGAGGAACGTGTTCGCGAAGCAATAGGCAGTGGAAGCTACGCGTTCAGGATGGTCAGTCCCGTTCGTGAACAAGATATTTTTTGTCAATGATATTTTTCAATGCAAATG
Source organism: Nicotiana glauca (assembly GCA_026770625.1). Lineage (NCBI taxonomy): Eukaryota > Viridiplantae > Streptophyta > Magnoliopsida > Solanales > Solanaceae > Nicotiana > Nicotiana glauca. Next base: position 13,502 of record MU724055.1, on the reverse strand, counting down.
CGATGGTTTGACCGCGTTCGCGAAAAAGGATTTGTCTGGGAAGAATATAAGATTTCAAAATTGAGAGTTTGGCCATTTTTATCAAAACTTGATTTTGGGAGCTTGGATTTGGACAAGATTTTGAGGGAATATGGAAAAATGGGAAGAAGTTCTTCAACTAATATTTTGGGTTTTGAAAGAGATTTTGATAGCAGATTTGGATAATTTTGGTACAAGTAAACTCGTGAGTGAATGGATGTTTATATTTTTTGACTTTTACCCGATTCTGAGACGTGGTCCCGGGGTTGCTTTTTAGAGTGAATTTGGAGTTTCTTATTAAAGTCTTGATTTCATTAATTAGATTAGTCTATTATAGTATATATATATATATATATGATATGTAATTTTGTTTGGCTAGAGTTAGGCCCTTCAAAGTCGGATATTCATGGAAAAGGCATTGTTACCGATTGATTGAGCTTGGTTTGAGGTAAGTGGCTTGTGTAGACTTGTGGGGGGAGTGGGGGATGGGGGACTCCCCTTAGGATTTGGTATTGTATTTATATGTGAGCGTCGTGTACGTGAAGTGATGAGTGCATACACAGGCTATTTGTTGTAAAACTTTGATTTTCACTGAATAACAATCAATTTCACTTTAATTGAGTTATACTAGCATGTGTAATTATACTGTTTAGCCTAGAATAATATGTCTACGTGTCTTAAATGCTTATCTGAACTTTGTGCAGCATGCTTAGTGGATATCCTGCTTTTTCCTATAGAATTTCGTTTTGTAGCTATTATTCAATTGTTTGAGTTGTGTACTTCCTTTGGGACTAGGGAACGGTATTTTAGGAGATCCCTCTGCATATTTACTTTGGGACTACGGTACGGTATCCCGGGAGATCCCCCTACATATTTACTTTGGGACTATGAAATGGTATCCCGGGAGATCCCCCTGCATATTTACTTTAGGACTACGGAATGGTATTCCGAGAGATCCCCCTATATATTTATGTTTGGGACTACAAGACGGTATCTCGGGAGATCCCTGTTGATATTTCTGTGTACTGTATTTTTATCCTTCTGTGATTTTCCTTTCGGTTAAATTTTAGTCTTTATATTATTGTGATATTTTTGTTCCATCTTATTTTATATATACACCAGTAGGGCCCTAGCCTTGCCTCATCACTACTCGATCGAGGTTAGGCTAGGCATTTACTCGGTACCCTTGTGTACTCATGCTACTTTTTTGCACATGTTTTTATGTGCAGATCCTGGTACTTCTTAGCAGCCACGTCATCAGTGAGCAGCAACAGTTGGAGACTTCAAGGTATATCTGCAATGTTTGCAAACCTCGGACTCCCCTATCTCCATTATCTTCTGTACTTCTTTTGGTAGACTCTGGTGTGTAGAGATATTAGTTTTCCTTCTGTAGTTTGTGACTTATGATGTTTAGGGTCTTGGGAAGATTGTGTATTATTGAGGAGTTGGTTATGGTACATCCCGGGCGGCATGGTTATCTGTTATGTTATTATTTGTTGCAGTTAGTTGTGAGTTTTTATTTTTGTTCCTATTATTTCCATAATTGTGTAGGCTTAGCTAGTCATAGAGACTAGGTGCCGTCAAGACATCTTATGGGGGGGGGGGGAGTTGGGTCGTGACAAGTTGGTATCAGAGCTCTAGGTTCATAGGTGTCATGAGTCGCAAGCAGGTTTAGTAAAGTCTTGTGAATCGATGTGGAGACGTCCGTATTTATCTTCGGGAGGCTATGAAACTGTTAGGAAAATTTCACTTCTTTTGATTCCTTGTCGTGCGAAATTTGTTGACTTCAAAATTCTAAACTTCTGTCTTCTATTCTCTCACAGATGGTAAGGACACGTACAACCGGAGATGACCAGGCACCTGCGCCCCCTACTACAACTACCAGAGGACGGGGCCAGGGTAGAGGCCGATGACGTCCATGTGGTGCAACTAGAGCACCCACATGAGTTGTCATAGAGGAGTCACCAGTAGCTCCAATCGGAGTGCAGGCACCTGAGATGCCTACTACTACTACACCAGCCCTCCAAGAGACTCTAGCCTAGTTTTTGAGCATGTTCAGCACCTTATCTCAGGCTGGATTGATTCCACTTGCTCCTGCCAGATCTCAGGCCGGGGGATAAGCACAGACTCCTGCCGCCCGCACCCTAAAGCAGCGGGTTTAGGTCGATCAAATTCCAGAGGTTATATCGGTGCCATCTATAGCCCCAGTTTAGCCAGAGGGTAGGGCAGCAATTTCTGAGGAGGAGCATGGTAGGCTCGAGAGGTACAAGAAGTACCACCCTCCTACTTTTAGTGGTTTGGCGACAGAGAATTCTCAGAATTTTCTGGAGGAGTGTCACCATATCCTCCATACTATGGGCTAGCAGAGTCGAGTAAGGTTTCTTTTACTGCGTTCTAGCTTAGAGGAGCAACCTATCAGTGGTGGCATGATTATGAGTTGGACAACCTGGCTAAGGTAGCTTCACTTACATAGACTCAATTCTCGGACATGTTTTTGAGGGGGTATGTTCTCCAGAGCCTCAGAGATGCATGGTGCGCCGAGTTTGAGCAGTTGCGCTAGGGTGCTATGACTGTGTCAAAGTATGCAGTTCATTTCAGTGATTTGGCTAGACATGCATCGGCCTTGGTTTCTGCATTTCAAGAGAGGGTCTATTGGTTTATTAAGGGACTCCATCCCAGCGTCAGGACTAGCATGGACCAAAGTTAGATATAGATATTTTATACCAACAATTTGTGAGTATTACTAGGAGAGTGGAGGGCATGCTTGCATAGGTGAGAGAGAGAGGACAAGATGCCTCAACAAACTGGCTCTTATTCTGATTCATGTGCCCCAACTACAGTTCGACATGGTAGGGTCTATGTGAGTTGCCCCGTTCATTGTCGCCAATGGTATTCCAGCTACTCCTAGGCCCTAGGAGCCTTATTATTCACCTCTAGTATCTAGTGTGCCTCATACACGGGGTACTTTTAGCGGTTAGTCCAGCAGACCTGGCCCGAGCTAGCCATAACAGCCACGCTCTCCAAGAGCTTGTTTTTAGTACGGCGACACTCATCATATGGTGAGGGTTTGCCCTAGACTTAGGAAGGGTTCACCTCCACAGACTTCTCAGCCATAGTGTACTCCACAGGGTCCTCAGGTTATGATTACAGCACTAGCTACCACTCCACCTACTCAGCCAGCTCGAGGTGGAGGTCGGGAAGGTAGAGGTCGTCTTAGAGAGGGAGGACAAAACAGATATTATGCCTTTCCTACTTGTACAAAGGCAGTTGCTTCTGACTCTGTCAGTACAGGTATTATTCCGATTTGTCATAGAGATGTGTTGGTTCTATTCGATCCAGGCTCTACTTATTCCTATGTGTCATCTTATTTTGCTAGCTTTTGGGCGTGTCTCATAATTCTTTGAGTTCTCCTATTTATGTGTCTACACCTGTGGGAGATTATATTATTGTTGACTGTGTGCATCAGTCGTGTTTAGTTGTTATTAATGGTTTTGAGACAAGTGCCAATTTATTATTTCTCAGTATGGTAGATTTTGATAGTATCTTGGGCATGGACTAGGTGTTGCCCCATTATCCTATTCTTGATTGTCATGCCAAGACCGTGACACTGGCTATGCCAGGCTTACCACGATTAGATTACATTCCTATCAAAGTTATTTCATTTCTTAAAGCTCAATGAATGGTTGAGAAGGGGTGTGACACGTATCTAGCTTATGTGATAGATGTCAGTATTGATACCCCTACAATTAAGTCAATTCCAGTAGTGAGGGATTTACCGAATGTATTTCTAGCTGATCTTCTAGGCATGCCACCCGACAGAGATATCGACTTTGGTATTTATTTATTTTTTGCCACTCAGCCCATCACTATTCCTCCGTATCGTATGTCTTCTCCTCAGTTGAATGAGTTGAAGGAACAATTATAGGAATTACTTGATAAGGGATTCATCTGGCCTAGTGTGTCACTTGGGGTGTTCCGGTCTTGTTTGTGAAGAAAAAGGATGGTTTCATGCATATGTGCATTGATTATCGCCAGTTGAACAAAGTTACAGTGAAGAACATGTATCTTTTGCCTCGTATTGATGACTTATTTGATCTGTTACAGGGTGCCAGAGTGTTTTCCAAGATTGCCTTGCATTCAAGCTATCATGAATCAAAGAGTCGGGAGCCAGATATCCCGAAGACTGCTTTCAGGACTCGGTATGGTCATTAGGAGTTCCTTGTGATGTCATTTGGGCTGATAATGCCACAAAATTTATGCATTTGATGCACAGTGTATTTCAGCCCTATCTTAAATCTTTTATCATTTTGTTTATTGACAACATTCTGGTATTCCCAGAGTCGGGAGGATCATGAGCAGCAATGAGGACTGTGCTTCAGACCTTGAGAGAAAAGAAGTTATATGCAAAGTTCTTAAAATGTGAGTTCTGGTTAGATTCCGTGGCATTTTTGGTTCACGTAGTGTCGAGTGAGGGGATCAAGGTGGATCTGAAGAAGGTGGAAGCAGTGCAGAGTTGGCCCAGATCATCCTCAGCTACGGGGATCTAGAGTTTCCTTGGTTTGGCAGGGTATTACCGTCGATTTGTTGAGAAATTCTCATCTATTGCATCACATATGAACAGGCTGACCTAGAAAGGTGGTCCGTTCAGGTGGATAAAGAAGTGGGGTGAGGAATTCCAGAAGCTCAAGACAGCTTTGACTACAGCCCCAATATTGGTATTGCCTACAGGTTCGGGGTCTTACACTGTTTATTATGATACGTAGCAGATTAGTCTCGGTGCGATGATAATGTAGGACCGTAGGGTGATTTCCTACGCGTCCAGACAGCTGAAGGTACATGAAAATAACTAGCCTATCCACGACCTTGAGTTAGAAGATATTGTTCACGCTTTGAAGATTTGGAGGCACTATTTGTACGGTGTTCCTTGTGAGATATACATTGATCACCGGTGTTTCCTGCATTTGTTCAAGTAGAAGGATCTTAACTTGCATCAGCGGAGGTGGTTCGAGCTACTTAAAGATTATGATATCACTATTTTATAACATCGAGGGAAGGCCAATTAGGTGGTCGATGCCTTGAGTTGCAGAGCGGAGAGTTTGGGGAGCTTAGCATATTTTCCAGCAACAGAGAGGCCATTGGCACTAGATGTTCAGGCCTTACCCAACCAATTTGTTAGATTGGATATTTCTGGGTCGAGTCAAGTTTTGACTTATGTGGTCTCCCAATCTTCTCTTTATAATCGTATCAGGGAGTGTCAGTATGATGACTCCCATTTGCTCGTACTTAAGGACACGTTTCAACATAGTGATACTAAGGATGTCACTATTGGGGATGGTGGTGCATTGAGGATGCAACGTAGCCTATGTGTCCCAACATAGATAGGTTGCACAAGTTAATTCTCTAAGAGGCTCACAGTTCCCAGTACTCCATTTATCCAGGTTCCATGAAGATGTATTAAGACTGAAGGAAGCATTATTGGTGGAGGAGAATGAAGAAGGACATAATGGAATATGTAGCTTGTCATCTAAATTGTCAGCATGTGAAGTATGAGCATTAACGGCCTGGTGAATTGCTTAATAAGTTAGAGATTTTGGAGTGGAAATGGGAACGTATCACTATGGATTTTGTTGTTGGACTCCCACGGACTCAGCGGAATTTTGATGCAGTTTGGGTGATTGTTGACAGGCTGACCAAGTCAACTTATTTAATTCATGTTATGACTACCTATTCTTCTGAGCAGCTAGCTCGAGTTTATATTTGCAAGATTGTCAGACTTCATGTCGTGTCGATATATATCATCTCTGATCGAGGTACGTAGTTTACATCATAATTTTAGAGTGTCGTACATCACGAGTTAGGTACTCGGGTTGAGTTGAGCACAACATTTCACCATCAGATGGACGGGCAGTCCGAGCGCACTATTCAGATAGTTGAGGATATTCTTTGTGCGTGTGTGATGGAGATTAGGGGTTCTAAGGATCAGTTCTTTCCACTTGCGAGGTTTTCCTACAACAAGAGTTATCAATCCAGCATTCAGATGGTACCGTATGAGGCTCTGTATGGCAGGCAGTGTCACTCCCCAGTGGGTTAGTTCGAGTCGGGCGAGGCTATGTTATTGGGTACAAACTTGGTTCAGGATGCTTTGGAGAAGGTTAAGGTTATTCAGGATAGACTTATCACGTCCAAGTCTAGACAGAAGAGTTATGCGAATCGAAAGGTTCGTGATGTTGCATTCATTATTGGAGAGCGAGTCTTGCTTTGGGTTTCGCCTGTGAAGGGTTTTATGAGGTTTTGGAAGAAGGGAAAGCTGAGCCCAAGGTTCATTGGTCCATTTGAGGTGTTGCGATGAGTTGGGGAAGTTGCTCATGAGCTTGAGTTACCTCCCAGTCTAACAAGAGTTCATCCGGTATTCCTTGTTTATATGCTCTAGAAGTATCACGGTGATCCGTCTCATGTGTTGGATTTCAGCTCACTCCAGTTGGACAAGGATCTATCTTATATTGAGGAGTCGGTGGCTATTTTGGACAGGCGGGTTTGAAAGCTGAGGTCAAAGAACATTGCTTCAGTGAAGGTTCAGTGGAGGGGTTAGCCAGTCGAGGAGGTAACTTAGGAGACCGAGCAGGATATGCGCAACCGTTATCCTCATCTTTTCACCACTTCAGGTAAGTTGCTATGCTAGTTCGAGGATGAATGATTGTATTAAGAGAGGGAGGATCTAACAACACGGTTAGTCATTTTGAGAGTAATAGCTTGATCCCCTATTTTCTGCTTCCCCGTATCTTTTTCTGCTTATGTGACTTGCCGGGAGGTTTTGTTTTGGGTTTCAGAGTGTTTTAGGACACTTAGTCCCTAAAAAGAAGCTTAAGTCTTAGGATTCTTACCATACTCGGAATTATGTGAAGACGACTTCGGAATGGAGTTTAGTTAGTTCTGTTACCTCTGTTGGGTGATATTGGACTTAGGAGCATGTTCGAATTGTGTTTTGGAAGCCTGTAGCTGATTTAGGCTTTAAATGGAGAAAGTCGAATTTTTGGAGATTTTGACCGGTAGTGGATTTTTTTATATCGGGATCGGATTCCAATTTTGGAAGTTGGAGCAGGTCAGTAATTGTGTGCAAAAATTGAGATCAATCAGACGTAGTTTGATAGATTTCGGCATCTGTTGTAGAAATTTGAAGTTTCAAGTTCATTAAGTTTGGACTGGATGGTGATTCGAGTTATTATCATTGTTTGAGGTGATTTGAGGGCTCGACTAAGTTTGTATGGTGTTTTAGGACTTATTGGTATGTTTGGTTGAGGTCCCGGAGTCCCCGGGTGTGTTTTAGATGCTCAATAGATCATTTTTGGACTTGGAAAAATTGCAGAAAATTTGGTATTTCTGTTGTAGGATTTTCTTCATCGCGTTCGGAAAGAGTTCTCGCGTTTGCGTAAGGCATGTTGGAGGCCAGCTGAAGTTATTCTTCGCATTCGCGAAGATGGGGCCGCGTTCATGAAGGTTTGATGATCAGTGCATCGCTAACGCGTGAGGGGCATCACGTTCGCGTAACAGAAATAGAGTAGCTGGGACCCCAAGGGGTTTTGTTCTATGCGTTCACGAAGTGAGGAACGCGTTCGCGAGATTTTTGTTCAATGATTTTTTTTCAACGCGAACGCGATGGTTTGACCACGTTCGTGTAGAAGGATTTGTCTAGGCAGAATATAAGATTTCAAAATCGAGGGTTTGGCCATTTTTATCAAAACTTGAGTATGGAAGCTCAGATTTGGATGCGTTTTTGAGGGATTTTTAGAGACATCGATTGGGTAATGATTCTACACTTGATTATGATTATATCCCACTAATCTATCATTAATTCCATCTTTTAATTTCGGATTTGGGTTGAAAATTTGGGGGAAATGGGAAGAAGTTCTTCAACTAAGATTTTATGTTTTGAGTGAGATTTTGATTTACGGATTTGGATAATTTTGGTAGAGTGAACTCGTGAGTGAATGGATGTTCATATTTTTGACTTTTACCCTATTGCAAGATGTGTGCTCGGGGTCAATTGATAACTTTACAAGCTCTTTCAATTACCTATGCGAGTCATGAAATTAACCCAACCAAGATAACAAAATGATAATAGCAGTAACACTTATCTTTAGATTAAAGTACAACAACAAATAACCTTGATTAAATTAGAAACTCGTTCAACAAATTCAAGCAACTAACAGAAAATAAAACCTCGAATAATATTCAATTCACAACATCTATCAATAACTCTAAGAAAGACTACTCCATAGTGGAGAAATTGTTCATCACAAGAGTATTAAGAGGACAAGAAAACAATACATCCCACAAATTCAAACAAACTTTCGTATTGAATGATTTGGATGAAGTATTCAAAGTTTCCATTGTTTCCTTTCCTTTTTCTCTCCAAAAGTTGCTCCAAAGTCCAAGATACCTAGTTTGGAACGAGCTTAGGCTTCATATAGGTCAACAAAAATTTCCCAGAAATTACAAAATTAGGCCTGACTAAAGTTTCCCGAAGACAGATGTCCGCTACCGCGCACTTGGGTCCTTGGACGCACATCACCTCCAAACTTCTTGTGACTTGTTGTAACGACCTGATTGGTCGTTTTGAGCTTTAGTGTTCCATTCAGTGGTTTGAGACTTTGAATAGCTGCATATTATGTATTATGACTTGCGTGTATGGTTGATTTCGGTTTTCGAGTGGTTCGTGATTGATTTAGAAGAATTATTCTTGTTTTAGAAGCTTTAAGTTGGAAGAGTTGACCAACGTTTGACTTTTGGATAAACGGACTCGGAATCTTGTTTTAATTATTCCAGAAAATTTTTATGATGATTTTGGAAATGTCCATAAATTTTGGTTAAATTACGGTGAGTTTTGGATAATTTTGGATTGGATGGTAATTATTTTCGGTTTCGACGTCGATTTGAGCATGAAAGTTACCATATTGGGCAAACGGCCTTTGATTAGTATTTTGACTAAACCATTATATCTTTATCATAATTTTGGGACTATAGAAACAGAAATCAACAAGTGTTGACATCGTATAAGGAATTTATGGTCATTTTACTAAGAATTGGGTTGCTAGATTTTTTCCTGATTAATTACGAAATTACCACTGAATTTGTATTTAAAATCTGCACTATTTTCAAGTATTGAAACCAACATATTTCATTCATTATAAGGTCAAATGGAGTGATTCGAAAGCCTAACTTGACTATAATTTCATGAGGAATCCATTTGAGACATAAAAACGAGTTTCAGGATCGCCTGGCACAAAAATGAGGTTGAATAACTGGACGTTTTTGGCTACTAATGTTGTGGAGTTTTTCTCATCTAAGTTTGGGATTGGGAGAATTCAAGGATGTTCTTCAAGTTTCTTCCATGGGGTAAGGTCTGAACCATAACCTAAGTATTTCTCTTTGATTTATTCCCTTGGTTTAAGATTTAATCCATGATTTTAATTGAAAATCCATTTAATTCTTTGAATCAAGACTTAGGGTTATATTAACCTAAATTTAAAAAATTAAAAATGAGCTAGAGGCATTTATTTTTCAATTCCTTTTGGAGTTTTGTTATCCTATATTTGGAGAATAACATACTCGAAATTGGAAAGTTTTGAAGGCATATTTCGGGATATATGGGACCTAACTAACGTGGGTTGGACTCTTGGTTTATGAACACCCAAGAGCAATATTTTGGCAAATTGGTTGAGCTATCGGGATCCGATTAAGTCGACTTCCATTCGTATGAGCTTATATTGGTTTGGGCTTCATTCGAGTAAACTTATATTTGGAATCCAAGGCAGGACCGATGTTAACTTTTGTTGACTTTTTGTGGAAAAAATATAAAGATTATAACTTTATTTATTGTAATTGGTTTCTATTGTTTGATATTATTAAGTCATTTTAGTTAGATTTGAATCGTGTGGAGGAGAATCTTAGGGGAAATACTATTTTGGAGGGTTGAGTTAGCCTAGTTGAGGTAAGTGTCTTGCCTACTTTTGTGTGGAAGAACTATCCATTAGGATTGGTATTGATTGATTCATTTGTGATATGTAAAAGCCGTGTACGCAAGGTGACGAGTGGGCACACGGGTTGTACATGGTATTTGTATGGTTTAGGCTACTTAGACTATTTTCCATGCTTTAGTTGAAATGCCATATCATATTCTAAATTCTCTTAGTTAATCTATTCTTGTTTGTGTTAGTATATCCATACATGTCTTAATTGACTTGTTTAAATCTTGTTTTACATCCTACTTGATAAATTACTCTCATGCCTTAGTTGAACTTGATGCCTTTTTTATTATTATATGCTATCTCTTTATTGTTAATTATCATTATTTGAAGTTATTGTTTGTGTTATCCCTTTCATTCTTAATTATCATTAATTGAAGTTATTGCTCATGTTATCTCTTTTCTTGTTGATTTACACTATTTAAAGTTATTTTTATAAGTTATCTCTTCTATTGTGAGTCATTCTTATTTAATATCATGGTTATACATTATCTTATTGTTGAGTTGTTGGTGTTGAGGTTGTGAAGGTCGTTATCACATTGAGGCAAAATTATTTACTAAAACATCTTCCTGGTTGGGCATTTACATTCATTGATGTTGTTTGTATTCTCATACTCGTTGTGGTGGAGCCATGGGCTAATGTTGAATATTGATATTGTTGATTGTTGGAAATTGTGATATATGGGAACTTTTGGTGCGAATTGTTATTATGATGTGACATTAACGCACATGCAGCGGTATAAGGCTTGGGGGTTAATGTGAATGCGGCAATATAAGGTGGGGCTTATGTGCGTGTTGCTCTTGGGGAAACTACATGAAACCAGGCGATGTCATAAGGTGGGCTAAAGCGCGTGTAGCTATTTCAGAAAAATTATTTTCAAAACTTATTTCAAATGTAAGGCTCACGCGGCGGTATAAGGAAAGATTATAATTAAATTGTAAAATATGAATACGAGGTGGTACCTCAGTTGTGATTTTCATTGTACATTCCATGTTGGGATTACTTGTTGTTTGAATGGTCATTGTTCTTCCTTCAATCATTCATCCGCATTTTGATTGTGTTTGGTTATTCATTGTTATTTTGGTGTTGGAATGATTGGGGTTTCTTGTGTGAGTCATGCATACTACTTGATTTGTTGTGTTGCTTTAACATGCCAATTTGTGTCTCCATTATAATTTGGTAAATTTATTGCCAATGTGAATCTTATTGCGTGGAGTCACTATATCATATTTTGTTGAGTTGGTTGTAACATAATGGTTTAAATAAAATATTTATTATAATACTTTATTCTATATGCCTCTTAAGATAGAACTCTTTATCTCACTCGATGCCTTATTATTCTAAATGGTTGTTGCACTTTCATTATAATTGGCATCTCAAATTATATTCATCACCCTGTTAGATGTTTATCTTACTTAAAATTGTTATCATGTTATCTCTTTAACAAATTCAATATTTAATTCGTTAATTTAACTTATGTTTTGCTTTGTTTAAAAATGATACTTTTACTTAATTTTATTGATTTCTAAACTAAACCTATCTTATACTCTATTTCATGCAAATTTTATATTATTTTACTTTACTTGATTTATCAAATAAACTCATTATTTCATTTGACACCTTACCTTATTCAAGATTTTTATTATGTTTTATGATGTCTAAATATATCTTTCATTCATCTATATTTACATTTATCACTGTTGCAAAGTACATGGTAGCACATGGGCTTTGTCGTGCGAAGGTGATTGTTATTGTGGGCACGAGGTGCCATATGTGTAAGATATGAAAATTGTGGTTCATGACTTGTAGTTTATGAAATGAGGTGCCTCGGGATAATTCTTGTTGTGAGTCCATGTGTTGGGAGCGGTTTGATTATTTTAGTTGTTATCCGGGTTTTTTTTCTTATTTGAGTTCATTTACATCTTATTGGTATTCTGATTATGTTGTTTCTTTACTCGTTTATTACTTAATGTCATTTATGTGTCTACTACTTCATTATTAGTTGTAAATAAATATTTTTTCTGTCATCGTTCTTACATTGATGTTCTTTTCATTGTTAGCTTATGTATATCTTGAACAAGTTTCTATGTCTAGTAGGTGTCTTGACCTGGCCTCGTCACTACTATACTGAGGTTAGGTTTGATACTTATTGGGTACCATTGTGGTATACTCATACTATGCTTTTGATAGTTGGATCAGCTTCGTTATGTCACTTGGGACTTGCATGCAAAAGTTGACATCATTACAGATTGATTTGATATGTTTCGACGTTGTTTGATGTTATTTGAGGCCTCGAGTAGGTCCATGTTGTGTTATGGGGCTTGTTGATATGTTTTGACAGGGTCCTGGGAGCCTCGCGTGTGTTTCGAATGGGCTAGGGGCTATTTCCTCCTATTTTAGAATGTTGTTGCTGGTGTCTGATGTTCTTCTCTGCGATCGCGAAGTTTCAACCACGATCACGAAGGTTGTTTGGTGACTGGTCCTATGTCCTTCTTCACGTTCGCAAGGTATTGCCCGCGATCGCATAAGTGTGGGTCCTGCTCCATCGCGTTCGCTTTTGTTATTTCACGATCGCGTAGTGTGCGATCATGGTGGTGAGGCTAGATTTATTGTTCTTCCCGTTCACGTAGATCATTTTTTGCGGCAGTGCCAATTCTTCTTCACGATCGCATGCACTCTTTTCCAATCGCATAGTGCATTTTTGGGGCAATCATTGATTCTTCTTCGCAATCACAAGTGTATTTCCGCGATCGCGATGTGCAAATACCTGTGCAGAAGCATATATTCGAGGGTTTGGTTTCATTTCTCATTTTTTGACCTAGGGAGCTCGCTTAGTGACGATTTTCGTGGGGTTTTCAATAAAATCATTGGGGTAAGTATTCTTTACCTAAATCTTATTATATTTCATGAATCTGTTGTATTTTCATCATTTAATTAGTAATTTAGGTTGGAAATTTGGGGGCATTGTGAACATTTTATAAACTAAATTTTGGATATTTGAAAGGCGATTTGAGGTCGAATTTGAGTAATTCTTGTATGGCTAGAGTCATTATCGAATGGGTAATCAGATTTTGTGAACTTTGTCGGGTTCCGAGGTACGGGCACGGGATTGACTTTTGGGCTGACTTTTTAGTTTTTATTAAAGATTAAAGCTTTGTTATCCGAAACTATTTCTTATGAGCTTTATTTATGATTTGAAGTTATTATGGCTAGATTTGAGCTGTCCGGAGGTTGTTTCACTCAAGAATGTCATTTTAGAGTATCGGTTTAGCTTCTTTGAGATAAGTATTTTATCTAACTGTCACGACCCAACCAAAGGGCCGCAACGCGCACCCGGTGCCCAACTCAACCGAGTACCAACGTAACATATCTTTCTTATCATACTATCATGAGTAAATGAGCCAGAAAATCCGTCATGAGATAACAAGAATAAAACATAAGGGAATACATAACATATGATG